>JAVXUP010002336.1:0-140761 GCA_033070095.1 Escallonia herrerae | reverse complement strand
TGTAACTAGACAACTTGATTGAAATACTTGACTGGATTAAATTTATTTACTTTGAAATTTTATTAGGCCTACACCCATAACAATAAACCTTAACTAACAATGAAGCCCAAAAATTATTTAATAAATTAAAATGACTACAAAAATGGGGTGTCTACATATATAGATAGAGCATGAGCTCTATCTTATTATCCTTTAGGGTGTGCCGTTGGGGGCTAATGGAGCAAGGAGTTCTCGAGAGCGCCCTTGAGAGCTTATAGAGCACAAAACTCATGTAAGCCCTTAGGGCTTGATGGAACCTAGCGTTCTCATTAGCGCCCATGAGGACTAATGGAGTATAAGCATCCTTGAGGGCTAATGGAGCACAACGCTCATGGAAATGCCCTGTGGGGTTGCGGTCGAAGTAATAAGTACTTATTGTCATGACATTATCATTAGCCTATACATAAGGCATGGTCATAAAAGGACATGTATGAGCACTAGAAACATATATATATATATATATATATATATATATATATATATATATATATATATATATATATATATATATATATATATATATATATATATATATATATATATATATATATATATATAGAGGGGAGCTGATCCATTGCTTGCGCAGACAAAATGAGATAAGTTGCCCACGCGATCTGGCAGTCCATCTGGCCCGATGGACCGGCCAAATTTCGTCGTCCGCGTACCGTCCGCTACATTATGTAGCGAACGACAAAAAAAGTGCAAAAAATAAATCTGGACCGTCCACATCTTGCTCATGGATGGCCAGATTACGCGGGCAACTATCTCATTTTGCCCGTGCGAGCAATGGATCAACTCTCATATATATATATAAGCAAGATGTCACTGTCACTGGATGATAAAAATGTTGTCGCATTTTATCGATATGCTATGCGGGAACTAGATTTAATTTGCTTGTTGCATAAGCATAAGGTTGTGTTTATATAAGACATATTAGCAATACTATCAGTGGAGGTTGCCAAATTAAAGTGCTCTTATTCACTAGATACTAGATGCAGTTGCAATTTGCATGGCCCCGTTACTGTAGGATTACCTCATCAATGTGCCATGGTGTGAATATATCACAACTAATAGAGATCAATGGATGTTTAAATATATCACGAGATGATACATAACATTGAGTTCGCAGGTTTCTGTAGCAGAAACCCTAGGCGTGACTTGAAGTTGCAAGGTCATGTGAACTTGTTCCTGGCTTATATATAAAGAGGTCTACATGTCACTGTTGTTGCTCACGACCATAGTTTGAAGCTCTTGCAACAGGAAAAAGCATGTGATTGAAAAAATATCCTTTAAAACAATATAACATTCAAGCTTACAAGTGCAACTATATTTATAACACATATATGAAAGCAATATTGATACTTTGTGGCCTCAGGGCCTTATTGGTTGGACAATATGAGTGTGCTGCATGGCGTGTCACAAGTGAGCTTAAAAAATCCTTGTAGTCGAAAGCCCTGACATGTACTGTTCTTTTGCCAATTGACGCAACTGGACAATGCTAAACCAAAAAATAAATAGGTCTAGGTAATAAAGAGATGCAAAAAAAAAAAAAAAACAGCCTTTGCAAAGCTTGCTAACGCCTAAGATCATAGCGGTTTTATTTTTTAGTGACAAATACAATAAAACATGCGCAGATTTTAAAGAATGTGCGGCATATGTTAAATAAAAGAGCCTCAGCGGTCTTAAATCTAAATAGGCTTTTTTACTGGGTTAAAAGCTTAATGCTTTAAAAAGGTGTGGCCTTACTCGAATATATGAGACCCTTTGGATCTTAAATATAAATGTGCATTTTTCGTGGGCAAAAAGTTTAATGCTTTCTAAAAAATGTGGCATATGTCGAATAATTAAGACCTTGTGGGTCTAAAATACAAATATGTACTTTTATGGGGGAATTCGGAATTCGAAGAGCAACCCATGGCCTCCAAAGGCGGATCTGAGGCGACTGGTGGCTGACGGTGTGGCAAGGATGGCGCCGCCTCTCGCGATAGTGACCGCAAAGATTGGTGCCGCTGCTAGTCGTGGTAGTGGTGTCGATTGGCGAGGGTGGTGTCTCTGGCGGCGCTGCTTGTTGCAATGTCGGGATCTTGGCTGGTGCGCAGTCGCTCAGTGATCATGAAGACTGGACTTGCAGGCACTTCTTGCGCCTGCGGTGCTGCGGGGCTGGCGGCACTTCGGGCGGTGGCGTTACTGCTAGGGTTTTAACCCATAGGGTAGTGGCGCTCCTTTTGCTTTTTCTCCTCTTCCTTTTTTCTATGTATTATTTTTTGGTTGTTGTGGTGGAATCGCTGGTGGCCATAGTGAAAATACCCTTTGGTGATAGCGGTAGGTTTGCGGTGCCCACAGCTTTGACGGTGTTGCCTCCTGTCCGATGTGTTCTGGTGGTTGGATTGCTATCTTGCCGCTTCAGTGGGTTATTTGGTGGTTCGCGTTGAGCCATCCCACTTCCCGGCGATTCGTTGTCCACGTTATGGTGTTGCGGTGGATCGCAGCAGTGAAGGCGGCTGTGTGGCGGTGGACTTCAAACGTCGTATTGTTTCTTTTTTCTTCTTTGTTTTTGCAGTGACGACACCGGGACCGTTTGACGACGGCGGTGCCGTCGATGGCTCTGCCATATGGCTGCCGGAGACAGCTAGTGATAAATAATTTGGCGGACTTTTTTTCACGATGCAGATTGTTTTGATGTCAATCGGCTAGGTTAATGTGTCTCATAGATGGCGCCATCCTGTTGCTAAAAATATGCCCGGAAACCTTACCTGAAACTATGACCTGCAGAAAACAATGGTGTTTGTGTGTGTGAGTCTGTCCCCATACCTGGGGAAGTCCTCCTTTCTATATGCATGGATATAGAGCCTTAATAGAATTAGGAGTCATTGTTAGGCTTCAGGCCCTATCTTTGATTATCATGATAGAGTTTTAAAATCGTTACTTTATCTACTAAACCGTGAGAATGTCAGGTGTCCCCTATTAATTGAAAGTTATATTTCAGTTATATCATGTGCAGAAGATCTGGACAATAACATGAGGCCTTTGCTTGTTAACAAGTCTATCCACACACACTGCTAACAAGAAGCGAACAAAGAATTTCTTACTTATTTTCACTGTCTTTAGACGTTTTTTCTCTCTCTTTATGTCGTGAAGAAATGTTGGATGGAGAGTGGTGGCGTTCTAGTCAACGCTAGGGAGTGTCTCCACAAGTGGCTGGGTATAGATCGCTAAATTAAGGCATCCCACACCCAATTCTGAGTGAAAAGAACTGGAACCCACATTTTTTTCCGACGAGAACTTGGCTTCAATCACCCGCCCAATTACTTCGGAGCTACTGATGGCCTGTTTTTGTAGCTTTTCTTTCTTTAAAAGTGGGCTCAAGGGCAGCCCAAATCTCTTGAAAACCTTTTATTACTTTTGGTCGGACTTTGAGCCGGATGAACGGATATTGGAACGGGCGGGCTCTAAACGCGTGGCTCTCCATGCATTTTGGTGCAAACACTCCTAAATGCATGGATGGCTTCTCACCCATGAATTTCATTAGAGAATTTCTTGGAGAAGGAGAGCGAAATTTAGCTTCGAAACAAAGAACGTACCATTTTCTATAATGAAATGTAAATTGGTGATCAAGTTCTAAAGATTAGAGACCTAACATGAACAAGGTAATCATCACAGTCTATGTCGAATCCTCAACAATTCATCCGGATCACAAAAGGGATCCAATCAAGGGATGCAAACCGAACTCATTTCGCTCGAAGCCTCAAGGGGCAAGAAGACAAGGATACGACCGGCGGGCACAGCTCATAGCCTGTGCTCAAGAAATGAGGTGCGCTAATCCTCCGCAGTTACAATGGAGCTGCAGTAAGACCTCGAAACCCAACCCCAAGGTATCCATCTATTTTTCTCTTTCATGCAAGCAATGTGGCTTGTGCACATATCTGTAAAATGCGGTAAACTATGCTTTATCTCGGGTTGGAATGACTGAGTAGCGTGCACGGAGACAGAAAACCCAAAACAAAGCATGTAGTGAAACAGAAGATTCCTAGTACAATAATTAGATCATGAATATGTTTTTTGAGGACCGGTTTTGTGTCGCAAGTGTGCATGAACTAAAGTTCCATATGCTTGTGGTGATTAAGGTTTGTATTAGGTGCAGCAGACTAGTAAAAGCTTTTCTGCAACAATCATAATCAACCAAAAGACAACCTAAACAAATTAAGAAAACTTTCTGGTTCGCTTATGCTGTTGTGAATGTTAAGTTATCTCACAGAAAAAGCTTTAAGCAGAAGTGCAAATGGTCACCTTCACAGACAAGGCTTCGGTTATCAGTACCCCAATTATTGGACCGGACCAAACAAAAGTGGAGGTACGAACGCATAGTATCAGAAGAAAAAGGCAAAGAAGCACAAGGGTCATGCCTCCCAGGAAGAGCCAAAGGTAGAAAGGAAGGATCCCATGGGAGAAGCAAGTTTCAGCTTTGCGTAAATATAAAATTATTTCACTTTTATTTTCAATCCACATCGTATGTTAGCTTCCTATTGTTAAGACTACGCATTATGATGTGAATGCAGAGGAAATTGAGGAACATGCTGAAGGATTTTTCGTGTCCCTGGAAATGCGACAAAGAATGAGTTTGATGATTGTTATTATCATAATCTTGGTTGAGTGTTGTAATATCATTATTATTTATTAAGCTTTGAACCACTTATCATGGTCTGTTAATGATTCATTAACTTCAACAACGGTAGCGTATGTTTAAGAACTCCTCGAACATTAATTCATCATTCGATTAATGAGCTGTGAACTAACAAATATTCACGTAGGAACTTAAAGGGAAAAATACGCCACCATTCAGCGAGTGATATGTGTCATTTTCACTGATAAGGACATGCACGTCTTTTTACACTTTTTTGTTGTATTAGTAAGACTCTAAAATTCTTGCTCTAATGGAACTAAAATCCTTGGACAATGAAGGATATATCATCTTAGGATAACTCCCTCTAAGTTAATGGCCTCCCACTAGGAGAGAAAAACCTCATCTAGCTCTCTATGAGTACGTACCTTCACCAATTTAAGGTACGTCTAACTTCTACTTTTAGCAAGCTTTCTCTTCCTATTCAGAATTTATCTCAGATAAGTTCTGACTTAAGCATCGAAGGTTCTCCATTGGAACCCCCTCCAGCGAGTCACAATTTGCTCATGTTGTGATTTCCAGGTATGTTAGCATGCTTATTCGATCCCAGTCAATTTTTGAACACATGTTAGGAGCCATCTGCGAGACCTAATAGCCAACATATCCTATGTCAAACACATAACAAGGTAAAACATTTCAGAACTACACAATGGAACCACAACATGTGTGTGAGAAAAAGCGTAATGTGTGGTTGGCAGCAATACACGGGAGCCACCGATAGAGCCGTCGTGACCACTAGATATACGGCAATGTCAGCAATGTCCACGTGCGATAAAGATCCGGCCAATGGGACGTCGCCGCGCACAGCGACCAGCCATCATTGTGGCACAACGTTGGGCGTACGTGGTTCATCGTGGTGGCTCAGCAGCTAGCGTTGTTCTCGTGGTGGATATGGAGGTGGTGGTGGTGATGTCCATGGTTGTGCAGAGAGAGAGAGAGAACTTATGTGATTTTGGCACAGATCAACTTCTATGTAACGGGAAATGTTGGTAAAATGGAGATTAAGATCATTCTCCATAACTCTGGATTTTGCATGGGAAACTTCCATTTTCCAAAATGAATTCCTCAATTCCATCAAATCCCTCTGAATATCTGATGACTACTTCGTTTGCATGTAATTGATTGGTGCTTTTGTGAAAGCTTGCCGAGTCAACGAAGATGATAACTCTGCAGTGGGGCGGGGACAGGAATTAAGATTAACGAAGAAGAAGGAATAAAGAATGAGAAAAACAGGAAAAGTAGAAAATGTCCAGATCTTAATGAAAAACTTGTCAATTTAGACTAAACAATGAAGAACTAAACTGAGACCTTTGTGTTACGTTTTCAACCATTTAACTCATAGAAAACGTCCAGATCTTAGTGATTGTATTCGAAATTTGCACACCCATTCATACTCCTACTCCATCGTAGAGGCACCTGGATTTGCAATCCAGGGTGAGAGAGAGAGAGAGAGATGAACAGAATGAGAAAGGGAAGATGGGGTAGGGGAAATTATAAATTTGCTCATGCCAAAATGGCATGTGCACTGCACATGAGAACTTAACGTCCAAAATTGAACAAACATTCAATTTTGGAGTTGTTTGCAATGGTTTTGTCAACCTCGGGGACACTATTGCAAAAGTTGTAAACACAGGGAGCAAAGTGTAAAAACGTGTAAACCTCAGGGGACAGTTTTGTAATTCACCCTTCAAATTATGTATTAGCTGTTTGGCACTATTAGCCGGCTAAAACATGGAGAATGGCGCAATTCACAATGTAATATAGTCTCAAGACATGGTTTTATATGATATTTTCCAAAAAAGCCCCAGTAGATTATAAAATCATTTCGATTGACATGACATACAATACACAAAAGGAAGAATCATGGCTTTATATGCAAAATCCAGAAAGTATTGATCATCTCCATCTTGTTTTCTGATGAAACTGTCGAGAGTGTACCGTGCAATAGGTACATATTACTAAGTTTTGATAGAATAAGGTGACTTCTTACTTAAAATTAAAAAGCGTGCCTATAAAACTCCAAAGGATCTCTCAGTTATATTACGCATTAACTAGTGTCTGGTGGCCCAATTCTTTGAAAGTCAGCTTAGCGATACCGTTCTCCACGTTAACTTACCAAGAATTTTATTAATTTGTATAACCAGAATCAATAACATAATAACGATCTAAAATGTTAAGTAAATCTTGTAAGTATGAACATTTCAAGAAGAAAAAAATTGATTTTTTTTCCCTATGCCAATGTACTCAAATCTTTACCTCCTATAGGCAATGGTTGGAACATATAAAAATAGAATGCACTACCTTCATTAATCTAGTCCATATCCATCACCAGCAAGGACCTTGCCCTTAATAGAATCTCGTCCTAGTCCAGTGGTTGACACGAGCAGTTTTATCTACAAATTATACTCAAATATGCTCGTGATTGATCCTTATTCTTCGGTTTCTCTTGCATATGAGGGTAATCTATTTTGGCAATCATTTGGGTTCTAATTGAATATCATGTAGTAGGTGTCAAATTGCCATTTATCCCCTGATTTTTTTTTACCTCCTCGTTCAATAGAGCAATAAAGATAGAGAGTTAATTATTCAGTTGACCATTATACTATTAAGAAAATTTAGCTTTGGTCAATGAAAATCATTTTGTGTCAAAGTGACCAGTAAACTCTGAATTTATTTCAATTTGGCCACTCTGTCGAATTTTCTTGTCATCGCTCCGTTAAGTCTCATCTAGTCAGGGGTATTTATGTTCTCTCTCTCTCTTCCTTCTTTACCTCTCCATCTCACACACACTGGCACACACAAACTCCCCCACCCCAAACTCCCTACCCCCACACAAAGTCACACGCACGTGCACATACACACACGCACACACACAAACACACTACAAGCGAGGGAATACAGATGTGCTTGAACGGAGTGAAACACAGAATCAAGGTGCCAAAAGCGTAGATAACGCGTTGACATGTGTCATGAAGTTCTGTGGGTCATTGGTGGCATCGGCGGTGAGGATGAGAGAAGTCACTGACCTTATCCTCAGCTTTCTACAAGAGACGCTTGTGATTGTTTTGTTAGCTATGGGGAAGACAACGAACATGCTTTTACAGGTTTTTTTTTTAATTTTGTTTTAGTTTTCTATACTTTTTTAATTTATGACACATCTATTTCCCATAAGGCTTTCGTGAGTTCAGACTAAAAATTATTAGTTTTTGCTTTTAGGTCAGAGAAAAGGCTGTTAGTTGTGGCGTTTCAAATATTCGTGATATCAACGGTTCGTCCTCTGTGAAAGAATTGCATGACAAGTTATTTTCATATTTCCGTTTCTTATTTAGATAACTGGAGAAGTTTGCATCTTGTGTTTCAGACCAAGTGTAATTCGGCATTAATGTTTGCATATTCAGGACTGTTGTTGAGCTTGGAATAGAAAGTTCTATCATTTCAAGTGAGTTTCCATCTCAAGTACTTTGGTCTTAACATAAAGAATTGGAAGTTCCACTGTTGAATCTAAATTTCTATTTCCTTTAAAAATCTATTTGTGCAAAAATCTGCGAGTGTGTGTGCATGGGTATGAGAGTGCGGGCGTGTGTGAAGAAGAAGAAGAATAATAATATGAAGAAGAAGAAGAAGAAGAAGAAGAAGAAGAAGAAGAAGAAGGTGAACAGTGAATGACAGTTTTACCCCTAAATGAATGGAGTTAGATTGACGAAAGCTAACAAAGTGGCCGAATTGAAACCAATTTCAAAGTTTAATAGTCTCTTTGATACAATCTAATCAATATACTAAATTATTAGGACTTAATTCACTATTGTATCCTTAATACCACTCTTTAATATAAGGGTTAAATAGCTAATGATCCCCTCTACTTTACACGCCATGCGATTTGCCCCGCTCCACTTAAAACTTAAGCACTAAACCCCCCCTCCCAAATTACGAAAATTGAGTACAGTTAACGCGATGTAACAGATTTATGTCAAATGTCATTTTTATCCTTCTCATATATTCTGTTAATTTTGTCGTAACTCTCTGCCCAAAGCCTCTCAATCTCTTTGCCTTCTCCCCTTTCATCTTCTCTCAAAACCAGAGACTAACCCCTTCATATTTTTCATCTTGCATTCTCATTACCTTTAACCAAACCCTACCCACATATTTTTCCCCACATATCTCTACCAAGCAGCTCTGCGTCGGTCGAGCAGTGCACCATCACAGCCACCAGCGTCAGGCAGGGCCATCACCGCCAACACCATCGTCGCTGTTAAGCTGTCGGATCAGCCACACATCAGAAACAACAACCAATCCCAAAGAAAGAGAGGAGAAAAAGAAGAAAAAAAAGAAAAAGAACTTTGGAGATGGCTGAGTGAAGCACCGTCGTCGGTGGCCATAGCTACCAACCCAGATGACGCACACTAGGCGTACGGACTGACATTCGGTCGTCACTCATTCACATAGATCGGGCCACCTCAACCGACGTCAGTCAAGTTTTAACCCAAACTCCCGCATAACCAAGCCCGCCACTAGTCCAGATCCAATCACCCGCTGCCGTCAGGGACCTCCGAGCATCGGCCCCACTCGATCACCGCCATCGAGATGCGCACCACCTCGATGCCACCGGTCCAGTCAACGCCACTGCGATTAGAAGCACCCTTTTCCAATGTAGTCTAGCCGTATGTTGATTCCTCATTCTAGCATGGCATTGTGATCCATTATGGCAGAGATATGTGGGTAGAGAACCCAAATATAGTTGGGAGGTTGGTAGAGGAAACAAAGAGGCTGTTGGAAGTTGTTAGGATAAAAATGAGGGTAAGGAATGGAGTTGTGACTAGAAGGTCATATTGGTCTTAGAAAAATACGTTTTGGACGTCATATGCTTCCTTCCAAAACTACACAGCTGAGTTAGATGTTTTCCGTCAACTGTGCCCAGATTCGGTAACTATGGGGGAGTTTCGTGTTTAAGTTTGAAGTAGAGAGAGGCAAATTGCACAGCATGTAAAGTAGAGGGGGTCATTAGCTATATAACCCCTACATAAACATAGAAACTCATATATGTATGAAGCAAAAATAATATCTTTAATTTAGAAGAAAAAATAATGTTACAATTGAGGTAAAACAACTTATGAGCTTTACGACAAAAAAAATGATCTCACAATTTATTTAAATTTTGATGGGGTCCTTAATTTTTAAGTTTGATTTAATTTTTTTCAAGAATAATGAGGGTTATGTTCGTACACCTTATGTAATATAGAAATTATTTATAGAGTGAGTAGCTGGATGAGAATATCACCAAATGTAAGAAACAAAGAATATATATGTATATATATATATATGTATGTATGATATATATATGTATATATATATATATATATATATGTATGTATGTATATATATATATATATATATATATGTATGTATGTATGTATATATATATATGTATGTATGTATATATATATATATATATATATATATATATATATATATATATATATATGGGAGCTGATCCGTTGATAACACTAGCAAAATGAAAAAATTTGCTAGAGCGATCTGGTCGTCCACGCGTGATCTGTGGACGGCCCAGATCTTTTTTTACTTTTTTTTTAAATACGTCCGCTACATTATGTAGCAGATTATTTTTTGACAAAAAAACCCTCCAGCTTAAAAAGAGTACGTCCGCTACATTATATAGCGGACTAGTTTTCAAACCCTTTTCTCCTTCTCTCTCCTTTTTATCGTTATTTTCCAGACATGTTTCTCTCTCTCTCCTTTTTCTGTCATCAATGCTCTGTCCCTCTCTCTCTCTTATTTCTTTTTGCTCTTGCACAGAGGTATTTTCTCTCTCTCTCCCCTCATAATTCCCAGATCTGCTAGTTCAGCGTCAAAGGCATGAACGCCGTGCTCGGCCACTGCTCCTCCCTGGAGAAGCTCTTAGTCAAGCGCCTCCGTGGGTGCAACGACGGCAGCGCCGCCATGGAGCTGATCAGTCCCGGCGCAACGGCATCCTCTCTATCAAGACACTGCTTGTCTCCTTTATATGGATTGAAAAATCTACCAGTTGAGTACTTCTGCAAAGAGGTTTGATCAGCTAATGTTGTAGCTTCAATCGAACTAGTGGCCGCTTCTGGGAACTCAAATGGAGCTCGATTAGTTTCTGCTGGAGGTCTCAAGGCTCAGTAACAACTGCAAAATCTTCCTCTAAAGAAGCAAGGTTTATGCAAATGGAATGTCGGCAATAAAACTTGGACAGCTAGACCCGAGATTGCAATGAACACAGTTAATAATTGCATTTCAGAATCACTACCGCAACATACTTGGGAATCTGCCTTTACAATGGTGGCTAAGGAAGACCAAGAATCTCCTGGCTGCTCATGAACCCAACACATAACGAAGTAAACCTTTCTCTCAGCAGACTTGAGCTTAACTTCCGTTCTGACCGCAACCATTGATCCAGATCTGAAAGTAAACAACATAAAATAATATTGGCTTGTCCGCCACATTATTTGGCGGACGGATACTTTGCCCGTAGAATACAAGGTTCTCAGTTAACGGATCAGGGGTATTTTTGTCAAAAAATAGTCCGCTAGGACCTAAAAAATTCTTAGTAGTAATATATGGTTCCATCAAAAGAGAGAAAGCCAGTTTCTCTGAGCTAGGATCACATGTCCGGAAAGGAAAGAGAAAGAGAGTAAAGTCAATAGGTGACAGAAAAATGATGACAAAAGGAGAAAGAAACAACTTAGAAAATTGGAGAGAAAGGAAAGAGAAAGAGACTAAAGTCAGAAAGGTAATAGAAAAATGATGACAAAAGGAGAGAGAGAGAGAGAGAAAAGAAGGTCAGAATATCTCATACTGCCTCTGTCCGCTACATAATGTAGCGGATGGAAAAGAGGGTATTTTTGTCAAAAAAACGTCCGCTACGTAATGTTCGACATCAAACATGTCAGAAAATTAATCAGACAAAGGAGAGAGAAAGAGTCAGAAAAAAGTACTGACTCTGTCCGCTACATAATGTAGCAGATTGAAAAGAGGGTATTTTGTCAAAAAATCATCCGCTACATAATGTAGCGGACGGACTTAAAAAATGTAAAAAAAAAAAGATTTAGACCGTCCTATATATAGTTGATCTGTTGATAGCGCGAGCAAAATGGGACAAGTTGCTAGCGCGATCTGTGGACGGTCCAGATTTTTTTTTACGTTTTTTTAAGTCCATCCGCTACATTATGTAACGGACGATTTTTTGACAAAAATACCCTCTTTTCAATCTGCTACATTATGTAGCGGATGATTTTTTGACAAAAATACTCTCTTTTCAATCCGCTACATTATGTAGCGGACAGAGGCAGTACTTTTTCTGACTCTTTCTCTCTCTCCTTTGTCTGATTAATTTTCTGACATGTTTGATGTCTGCTACATTATGTAGCGGATGTTTTTTTGACAAAAATACCCTCTTCCATCCGCTACATTATGTAGCGGACAGAGGCAGTACGAGATATTATGACCTTCTTTTCTCTTTCTCTCTCCTTTTGTCATCATTTTTCTGTCACTTTTCTTACTTTAATCTCTTTCCTTTCTCTCCAATTTTCTCAGTTTTTTCTCTCTCCTTTGTCATTATTTTTCTGTCACCTTTTGCTTTACTCTCTTTCCTTTCCGGACATGTGATCCTAGCTCATAGAAACTGGCTTTCTCTCTTTTGATGGAACCATATATTATTACTAAGAATTTCTTAGATTTCACCATAAAATGAGAATGAGAACTTGCTGGATGAGAGCAGAGCAGACAGATGAATTGAAGCTTTATTCCATTAAGGTGGTCTCCCGGTTAAAGAAGAAAGAACCGGAGAAGTAGTCATTTTGGGAGTCCCAGGGAAAAGAAATTCTCTCCAATTTTCTAAGTTGTTTCTCCCTCTCTCTCTCTCTCGCGTAATATAAACTATGGAATCAAATCACCTTTCTATCATAAATTTTCTAATAGTTTATATTAGAAAATTTTGTGATAAAGATAACCCTCAACTTTTGTAATCTGGGTTATCTATGTAAGTTCAAGATTTGATTCCATACGATTGTTGGGTTTGTGGTGAGGGAAAGGGAACACAGGATCTGAAGGTTGCTATCAATGGAACTGAAGAGAAAAGAGAGAAAAGAGAAATAAAGAGACAGAAGAAACAGTCAGAACTTGATGAGAGAGAGAGAGAGAGAGAGAGAGATGTCAGAAAAATTAATGACAAAGTGAGAAAAAAGTGGTGCTACTCGTCCGCTACATAATGTAGTGGACGTAACGGACTCTGTCATTTCTGTCAGAACATTAATGACAGAAAGAGAAAAAAAGGTCTGAAAACTTGTCAGTTACATAATGCACTGGACGGACTCTTTTTAAGTTGGAGGTTATTATTGTCAAAAAAAAATAGTCCACTACATAATGTAGCGGACAGACTTAAAAAAATGCAAGAAAAAATATCTGAACCGTCCACAAATCGCGCGTGGACGGCCGGATCGCGCTAGCAACTTAACCCAGTTTGCTAGCGTTCTCAACGGATCAGCTCATATATATATCCGTTGAGAACGCTAGCAAACTGGGTTAAGTTGCTAGCGCGATCCGGCCGTCCACGCGCGATTTGTGGAGGGTTCAAATATTTTTTTTTGTATTTTTTTAAGTCTGTCCGCTACATTATATATATATATATATCCGTTGAGAACGCTAGCAAACTGGGTTAAGTTGCTAGCGCGATCCGGCCGTCCACGCGCGATTTGTGGACGGTTCAGATATTTTTTTTTGCATTTTTTTAAGTCTGTCCGCTACATTATGTAGTGGACTATTTTTTTTTGACAATAATACCCTCCAACTTAAAAAGAGTCCGTCCAGTGCATTATGTAACTGACAAGTTTTCAGACCTTTTTTTCTCTTTCTGTCATTAATGTTCTGACAGAAATGACAGAGTCCGTTACGTCCACTACATTATGTAGCGGACGAGTAGCACCACTTTTTTCTCACTTTGTCATTAATTTTTCTGACATCTCTCTCTCTCTCTCTCTCTCTCTCATCAAGTTCTGACTGTTTCTTCTGTCTCTTTATTTCTCTTTTCTCTCTTTTCTCTTCAGTTCCATTGATAGCAACCTTCAGATCCTGTGTTCCCTTTCCCTCACCACAAACCCAACAATCGTATGGAATCAAATCTTGAACTTACATAGATAACCCAGATTACAAAAGTTGAGGGTTATCTTTATCACAAAATTTTCTAATATAAACTATTAGAAAATTTATGATAGAAAGGTGATTTGATTCCATAGTTTATATTACGCGAGAGAGAGAGAGAGGGAGAAACAACTTAGAAAATTGGAGAGAATTTCTTTTCCCTGGGACTCCCAAAATGACTACTTCTCCGGTTCTTTCTTCTTTAACCGGGAGACCACCTTAATGGAATAAAGCTTCAATTCATCTGTCTGCTCTGCTCTCATCCAGCAAGTTCTCATTCTCATTTTATGGTGAAATCTAAGAAATTCTTAGTAATAATATATGGTTCCATCAAAAGAGAGAAAGCCAGTTTCTATGAGCTAGGATCACATGTCCGGAAAGGAAAGAGAGTAAAGCAAAAGGTGACAGAAAAATAATGACAAAGGAGAGAGAAAAAACTGAGAAAATTGGAGAGAAAGGAAAGAGATTAAAGTAAGAAAAGTGACAGAAAAATGATGACAAAAGGAGAGAGAAAGAGAAAAGAAGGTCATAATATCTCGTACTGCCTCTGTCCGCTACATAATGTAGCGGATGGAAGAGGGTATTTTTGTCAAAAAAACATCCGCTACATAATGTAGCAGACATCAAACATGTCAGAAAATTAATCAGACAAAGGAGAGAGAGAAAGAGTCAGAAAAAGTACTGCCTCTGTCCGCTACATAATGTAGCGGATTGAAAAGAGAGTATTTTTGTCAAAAAATCATCCGCTACATAATGTAGCAGATTGAAAAGAGGGTATTTTTGTCAAAAAATCGTCCGTTACATAATGTAGCGGATGGACTTAAAAAAACGTAAAAAAAAATCTGGACCGTCCACAGATCGCGCTAGCAACTTGTCCCATTTTGCTCGCGCTATCAACAGATCAACTATATATAGGACGGTCTAAATCTTTTTTTTTTTACATTTTTTAAGTCCGTCCGCTACATTATGTAGCGGATGATTTTTTGACAAAATACCCTCTTTTCAATCTGCTACATTATGTAGCGGACAGAGTCAGTACTTTTTTCTGACTCTTTCTCTCTCCTTTGTCTGATTAATTTTCTGACATGTTTGATGTCGAACATTACGTAGCGGACGTTTTTTTGACAAAAATACCCTCTTTTCCATCCGCTACATTATGTAGCGGACAGAGGCAGTATGAGATATTCTGACCTTCTTTTCTCTCTCTCTCTCTCTCCTTTTGTCATCATTTTTCTATTACCTTTCTGACTTTAGTCTCTTTCTCTTTCCTTTCTCTCCAATTTTCTAAGTTGTTTCTTTCTCCTTTTGTCATCATTTTTCTGTCACCTATTGACTTTACTCTCTTTCTCTTTCCTTTCCGGACATGTGATCCTAGCTCAGAGAAACTGGCTTTCTCTCTTTTGATGGAACCATATATTACTACTAAGAATTTTTTAGGTCCTAGCGGACTATTTTTTGACAAAAATACCCCTGATCCGTTAACTGAGAACCTTGTATTCTACGGGCAAAGTATCCGTCCGCCAAATAATGTGGCGGACAAGCCAATATTATTTTATGTTGTTTACTTTCAGATCTGGATCAATGGTTGCGGTCAGAACGGAAGTTAAGCTCAAGTCTGCTGAGAGAAAGGTTTACTTCGTTATGTGTTGGGTTCATGAGCAGCCAGGAGATTCTTGGTCTTCCTTAGCCACCATTGTAAAGGCAGATTCCCAAGTATGTTGCGGTAGTGATTCTGAAATGCAATTATTAACTGTGTTCATTGCAATCTCGGGTCTAGCTGTCCAAGTTTTATTGCCGACATTCCATTTGCATAAACCTTGCTTCTTTAGAGGAAGATTTTGCAGTTGTTACTGAGCCTTGAGACCTCCAGCAGAAACTAATCGAGCTCCATTTGAGTTCCCAGAAGCGGCCACTAGTTCGATTGAAGCTACAACATTAGCTGATCAAACCTCTTTGCAGAAGTACTCAACTGGTAGATTTTTCAATCCATATAAAGGAGACAAGCAGTGTCTTGATAGAGAGGATGCCGTTGCGCCGGGACTGATCAGCTCCATGGCGGCGCTGCCGTCGTTGCACCCACGGAGGCGCTTGACTAAGAGCTTCTCCAGGGAGGAGCAGTGGCCGAGCACGGCGTTCATGCCTTTGACGCTGAACTAGCAGATCTGGGAATTATGAGGGGAGAGAGAGAGAAAATACCTCTGTGCAAGAGCAAAAAGAAATAAGAGAGAGAGAGGGACAGAGCATTGATGACAGAAAAAGGAGAGAGAGAGAAACATGTCTGGAAAATAACGATAAAAAGGAGAGAGAAGGAGAAAAGGGTTTGAAAACTAGTCCGCTATATAATGTAGCGGACGTACTCTTTTTAAGCTGGAGGGTTTTTTTGTCAAAAAATAATCTGCTACATAATGTAGCGGACGTATTTAAAAAAAAAGTAAAAAAAGATCTGGGCCGTCCACAGATCACGCGTGGACGACCAGATCGCTCTAGCAAATTTTTTCATTTTGCTAGTGTTATCAACGGATCAGCTCCCATATATATATATATATATATATATATATATATATATATATATATATACATACATACATATATATATATATACATATATATTCTTTGTTTCTTACATTTGGTGATATTCTCATCCAGCTACTCACTCTATAAATAATTTCTATATTACATAAGGTGTACGAACATAACCCTCATTATTCTTGAAAAAAATTAAATCAAACTTAAAAATTAAGGACCCCATCAAAATTTAAATAAATTGTGAGATCATTTTTTTTGTCGTAAAGCTCATAAGTTGTTTTACCTCAATTGTAACATTATTTTTTCTTCTAAATTAAAGATATTATTTTTGCTTCATACATATATGAGTTTCTATGTTTATGTAGGGGTTATATAGCTAATGACCCCCTCTACTTTACATGCTGTGCAATTTGCCTCTCTCTACTTCAAACTTAAACACGAAACTCCCCCATAGTTACCGAATCTGGGCACAGTTGACGGAAAACATCTAACTCAGCTGTGTAGTTTTGGAAGGAAGCATATGACGTCCAAAACGTATTTTTCTAAGACCAATATGACCTTCTAGTCACAACTCCATTCCTTACCCTCATTTTTATCCTAACAACTTCCAACAGCCTCTTTGTTTCCTCTACCAACCTCCCAACTATATTTGGGTTCTCTACCCACATATCTCTGCCATAATGGATCACAATGCCATGCTAGAATGAGGAATCAACATACGGCTAGACTACATTGGAAAAGGGTGCTTCTAATCGCAGTGGCGTTGACTGGACCGGTGGCATCGAGGTGGTGCGCATCTCGATGGCGGTGATCGAGTGGGGCCGATGCTCGGAGGTCCCTGACGGCAGCGGGTGATTGGATCTGGACTAGTGGCGGGCTTGGTTATGCGGGAGTTTGGGTTAAAACTTGACTGACGTCGGTTGAGGTGGCCCGATCTATGTGAATGAGTGACGACCGAATGTCAGTCCGTACGCCTAGTGTGCGTCATCTGGGTTGGTAGCTATGGCCACCGACGACGGTGCTTCACTCAGCCATCTCCAAAGTTCTTTTTCTTTTTTTTCTTCTTTTTCTCCTCTCTTTCTTTGGGATTGGTTGTTGTTTCTGATGTGTGGCTGATCCGACAGCTTAACAGCGACGATGGTGTTGGCGGTGATGGCCCTGCCTGACGCTGGTGGCTGTGATGGTGCACTGCTCGACCGACGCAGAGCTGCTTGGTAGAGATATGTGGGGAAAAATATGTGGGTAGGGTTTGGTTAAAGGTAATGAGAATGCAAGATGAAAAATATGAAGGGGTTAGTCTCTGGTTTTGAGAGAAGATGAAAGGGGAGAAGGCAAAGAGATTGAGAGGCTTTGGGCAGAGAGTTACGACAAAATTAACAGAATATATGAGAAGGATAAAAATGACATTTGACATAAATCTGTTACATCGCGTTAACTGTACTCAATTTTCGTAATTTGGGAGGGGGGGTTTAGTGCTTAAGTTTTAAGTGGAGCGGGGCAAATCGCATGGCGTGTAAAGTAGAGGGGATCATTAGCTATTTAACCCTTATATTAAAGAGTGGTATTAAGGATACAATAGTGAATTAAGTCCTAATAATTTAGTATATTGATTAGATTGAGTTTTAGAATGATTAGAATTAATTTTAAATTATATAGGGCTAATAGAAAATCCTTATTAATCTTGTAACATTAATAAATTTAAAAATAAGGATGCTATTAAAATTGAAATCAATTATTAGATCATGTTTTTGATCTAAGTCTCGTAAGTTATTTTTTTTCGAGTCTACGAATTTTAATGTTGATCATTAGAGAACACTATTTAAGGACAGAATTGTCAAAATGTAGTCATAATAGATTAGTGTCTTAGGTAGAGTTTTAGAATGATTAGAATTAGTTTTTAAATTAAATGAAGTTTACTAATATAGAAATTAATTAATCTTAAAATAAGAAATCTATCCAAGATAATATTGGATACCGTGAGCTACACTATCTTATTTAGTGTATAACATTTATAAGTTTATTTTACATTAAAAAATATATAATGTGATGATATGTCATGTAAAGAAGCGATGATGTGTCACACAGAACAGTCTTTTCATGTTGCTATCATTGCAAAGAGTTAAAGAGTTAGCTTTTGCTTGCATCCTATGCCTTGAAACCAGTTACATGTACATTGCAATGCTTTCAAGACGAGGGACTGCAATAATGCCGATGATGCTGTGGAAGTTATTGAAAAAGGCATTACTAGACTATGGCTTAACATGAATACTTATATCTTTGAGGTTGACCATTAAACTAGTAGGCAAATTCAATTTCAATCAAGGGACATCAACTTGTATCAAAGAGACTATTAAACTTTGAAATTGGTTTCAATTCGGCCACTTTGTTAGCTTTCGTCAATCTAACTCCATTCATTTAGGGGTAAAACTGTCATTCACTGTTCACCTTCTTCTTCTTCTTCTTCTTCTTCATATTATTATTCTTCTTCTTCTTCACACACGCCCGCACTCTCATACCCATGCACACACACTCGCAGATTTTTGCACAAATAGATTTTTAAAGGAAATAGAAATTTAGATTCAACAGTGGAACTTCCAATTCTTTATGTTAAGACCAAAGTACTTGAGATGGAAACTCACTTGAAATGATAGAACTTTCTATTCCAAGCTCAACAACAGTCCTGAATATGCAAACATTAATGCCGAATTACACTTGGTCTGAAACACAAGATGCAAACTTCTCCAGTTATCTAAATAAGAAACGGAAATATGAAAATAACTTGTCATGCAATTCTTTCACAGAGGACGAACCGTTGATATCACGAATATTTGAAACGCCACAACTAACAGCCTTTTCTCTGACCTAAAAGCAAAAACTAATAATTTTTAGTCTGAACTCACGAAAGCCTTATGGGAAATAGATGTGTCATAAATTAAAAAAGTATAGAAAACTAAAACAAAATTAAAAAAAAAACCTGTAAAAGCATGTTCGTTGTCTTCCCCATAGCTAACAAAACAATCACAAGCGTCTCTTGTAGAAAGCTGAGGATAAGGTCAGTGACTTCTCTCATCCTCACCGCCGATGCCACCAATGACCCACAGAACTTCATGACACATGTCAACGCGTTATCTACGCTTTTGGCACCTTGATTCTGTGTTTCACTCCGTTCAAGCACATCTGTATTCCCTCGCTTGTAGTGTGTTTGTGTGTGTGCGTGTGTGTATGTGCACGTGCGTGTGACTTTGTGTGGGGGTAGGGAGTTTGGGGTGGGGGAGTTTGTGTGTGCCAGTGTGTGTGAGATGGAGAGGTAAAGAAGGAGAGAGAGAGAGAGAACATAAATACCCCTGACTAGATGAGACTTAACGGAGCGATGACAAGAAAATTCGACAGAGTGGCCAAATTGAAATAAATTCAGAGTTTACTGGTCACTTTGACACAAAATGATTTTCATTGACCAAAGCTAAATTTTCTTAATAGTATAATGGTCAACTGAATAATTAACTCTCTATCTTTATTGCTCTATTGAACGAGGAGGTAAAAAAAAATCAGGGGATAAATGGCAATTTGACACCTACTACATGATATTCAATTAGAACCCAAATGATTGCCAAAATAGATTACCCTCATATGCAAGAGAAACCGAAGAATAAGGATCAATCACGAGCATATTTGAGTATAATTTGTAGATAAAACTGCTCGTGTCAACCACTGGACTAGGACGAGATTCTATTAAGGGCAAGGTCCTTGCTGGTGATGGATATGGACTAGATTAATGAAGGTAGTGCATTCTATTTTTATATGTTCCAACCATTGCCTATAGGAGGTAAAGATTTGAGTACATTGGCATAGGGAAAAAAAATCAATTTTTTTCTTCTTGAAATGTTCATACTTACAAGATTTACTTAACATTTTAGATCGTTATTATGTTATTGATTCTGGTTATACAAATTAATAAAATTCTTGGTAAGTTAACGTGGAGAACGGTATCGCTAAGCTGACTTTCAAAGAATTGGGCCACCAGACACTAGTTAATGCGTAATATAACTGAGAGATCCTTTGGAGTTTTATAGGCACGCTTTTTAATTTTAAGTAAGAAGTCACCTTATTCTATCAAAACTTAGTAATATGTACCTATTGCACGGTACACTCTCGACAGTTTCATCAGAAAACAAGATGG
Source organism: Escallonia herrerae (assembly GCA_033070095.1). Lineage (NCBI taxonomy): Eukaryota > Viridiplantae > Streptophyta > Magnoliopsida > Escalloniales > Escalloniaceae > Escallonia > Escallonia herrerae. The sequence continues at coordinate 120,167 of JAVXUP010002336.1, read as the reverse complement.
AGATGATCAATACTTTCTGGATTTTGCATATAAAGCCATGATTCTTCCTTTTGTGTATTGTATGTCATGTCAATCGAAATGATTTTATAATCTACTGGGGCTTTTTTGGAAAATATCATATAAAACCATGTCTTGAGACTATATTACATTGTGAATTGCGCCATTCTCCATGTTTTAGCCGGCTAATAGTGCCAAACAGCTAATACATAATTTGAAGGGTGAATTACAAAACTGTCCCCTGAGGTTTACACGTTTTTACACTTTGCTCCCTGTGTTTACAACTTTTGCAATAGTGTCCCCGAGGTTGACAAAACCATTGCAAACAACTCCAAAATTGAATGTTTGTTCAATTTTGGACGTTAAGTTCTCATGTGCAGTGCACATGCCATTTTGGCATGAGCAAATTTATAATTTCCCCTACCCCATCTTCCCTTTCTCATTCTGTTCATCTCTCTCTCTCTCTCACCCTGGATTGCAAATCCAGGTGCCTCTACGATGGAGTAGGAGTATGAATGGGTGTGCAAATTTCGAATACAATCACTAAGATCTGGACGTTTTCTATGAGTTAAATGGTTGAAAACGTAACACAAAGGTCTCAGTTTAGTTCTTCATTGTTTAGTCTAAATTGACAAGTTTTTCATTAAGATCTGGACATTTTCTACTTTTCCTGTTTTTCTCATTCTTTATTCCTTCTTCTTCGTTAATCTTAATTCCTGTCCCCGCCCCACTGCAGAGTTATCATCTTCGTTGACTCGGCAAGCTTTCACAAAAGCACCAATCAATTACATGCAAACGAAGTAGTCATCAGATATTCAGAGGGATTTGATGGAATTGAGGAATTCATTTTGGAAAATGGAAGTTTCCCATGCAAAATCCAGAGTTATGGAGAATGATCTTAATCTCCATTTTACCAACATTTCCCGTTACATAGAAGTTGATCTGTGCCAAAATCACATAAGTTCTCTCTCTCTCTCTGCACAACCATGGACATCACCACCACCACCTCCATATCCACCACGAGAACAACGCTAGCTGCTGAGCCACCACGATGAACCACGTACGCCCAACGTTGTGCCACAATGATGGCTGGTCGCTGTGCGCGGCGACGTCCCATTGGCCGGATCTTTATCGCACGTGGACATTGCTGACATTGCCGTATATCTAGTGGTCACGACGGCTCTATCGGTGGCTCCCGTGTATTGCTGCCAACCACACATTACGCTTTTTCTCACACACATGTTGTGGTTCCATTGTGTAGTTCTGAAATGTTTTACCTTGTTATGTGTTTGACATAGGATATGTTGGCTATTAGGTCTCGCAGATGGCTCCTAACATGTGTTCAAAAATTGACTGGGATCGAATAAGCATGCTAACATACCTGGAAATCACAACATGAGCAAATTGTGACTCGCTGGAGGGGGTTCCAATGGAGAACCTTCGATGCTTAAGTCAGAACTTATCTGAGATAAATTCTGAATAGGAAGAGAAAGCTTGCTAAAAGTAGAAGTTAGACGTACCTTAAATTGGTGAAGGTACGTACTCATAGAGAGCTAGATGAGGTTTTTCTCTCCTAGTGGGAGGCCATTAACTTAGAGGGAGTTATCCTAAGATGATATATCCTTCATTGTCCAAGGATTTTAGTTCCATTAGAGCAAGAATTTTAGAGTCTTACTAATACAACAAAAAAGTGTAAAAAGACGTGCATGTCCTTATCAGTGAAAATGACACATATCACTCGCTGAATGGTGGCGTATTTTTCCCTTTAAGTTCCTACGTGAATATTTGTTAGTTCACAGCTCATTAATCGAATGATGAATTAATGTTCGAGGAGTTCTTAAACATACGCTACCGTTGTTGAAGTTAATGAATCATTAACAGACCATGATAAGTGGTTCAAAGCTTAATAAATAATAATGATATTACAACACTCAACCAAGATTATGATAATAACAATCATCAAACTCATTCTTTGTCGCATTTCCAGGGACACGAAAAATCCTTCAGCATGTTCCTCAATTTCCTCTGCATTCACATCATAATGCGTAGTCTTAACAATAGGAAGCTAACATACGATGTGGATTGAAAATAAAAGTGAAATAATTTTATATTTACGCAAAGCTGAAACTTGCTTCTCCCATGGGATCCTTCCTTTCTACCTTTGGCTCTTCCTGGGAGGCATGACCCTTGTGCTTCTTTGCCTTTTTCTTCTGATACTATGCGTTCGTACCTCCACTTTTGTTTGGTCCGGTCCAATAATTGGGGTACTGATAACCGAAGCCTTGTCTGTGAAGGTGACCATTTGCACTTCTGCTTAAAGCTTTTTCTGTGAGATAACTTAACATTCACAACAGCATAAGCGAACCAGAAAGTTTTCTTAATTTGTTTAGGTTGTCTTTTGGTTGATTATGATTGTTGCAGAAAAGCTTTTACTAGTCTGCTGCACCTAATACAAACCTTAATCACCACAAGCATATGGAACTTTAGTTCATGCACACTTGCGACACAAAACCGGTCCTCAAAAAACATATTCATGATCTAATTATTGTACTAGGAATCTTCTGTTTCACTACATGCTTTGTTTTGGGTTTTCTGTCTCCGTGCACGCTACTCAGTCATTCCAACCCGAGATAAAGCATAGTTTACCGCATTTTACAGATATGTGCACAAGCCACATTGCTTGCATGAAAGAGAAAAATAGATGGATACCTTGGGGTTGGGTTTCGAGGTCTTACTGCAGCTCCATTGTAACTGCGGAGGATTAGCGCACCTCATTTCTTGAGCACAGGCTATGAGCTGTGCCCGCCGGTCGTATCCTTGTCTTCTTGCCCCTTGAGGCTTCGAGCGAAATGAGTTCGGTTTGCATCCCTTGATTGGATCCCTTTTGTGATCCGGATGAATTGTTGAGGATTCGACATAGACTGTGATGATTACCTTGTTCATGTTAGGTCTCTAATCTTTAGAACTTGATCACCAATTTACATTTCATTATAGAAAATGGTACGTTCTTTGTTTCGAAGCTAAATTTCGCTCTCCTTCTCCAAGAAATTCTCTAATGAAATTCATGGGTGAGAAGCCATCCATGCATTTAGGAGTGTTTGCACCAAAATGCATGGAGAGCCACGCGTTTAGAGCCCGCCCGTTCCAATATCCGTTCATCCGGCTCAAAGTCCGACCAAAAGTAATAAAAGGTTTTCAAGAGATTTGGGCTGCCCTTGAGCCCACTTTTAAAGAAAGAAAAGCTACAAAAACAGGCCATCAGTAGCTCCGAAGTAATTGGGCGGGTGATTGAAGCCAAGTTCTCGTCGGAAAAAAATGTGGGTTCCAGTTCTTTTCACTCAGAATTGGGTGTGGGATGCCTTAATTTAGCGATCTATACCCAGCCACTTGTGGAGACACTCCCTAGCGTTGACTAGAACGCCACCACTCTCCATCCAACATTTCTTCACGACATAAAGAGAGAGAAAAAACGTCTAAAGACAGTGAAAATAAGTAAGAAATTCTTTGTTCGCTTCTTGTTAGCAGTGTGTGTGGATAGACTTGTTAACAAGCAAAGGCCTCATGTTATTGTCCAGATCTTCTGCACATGATATAACTGAAATATAACTTTCAATTAATAGGGGACACCTGACATTCTCACGGTTTAGTAGATAAAGTAACGATTTTAAAACTCTATCATGATAATCAAAGATAGGGCCTGAAGCCTAACAATGACTCCTAATTCTATTAAGGCTCTATATCCATGCATATAGAAAGGAGGACTTCCCCAGGTATGGGGACAGACTCACACACACAAACACCATTGTTTTCTGCAGGTCATAGTTTCAGGTAAGGTTTCCGGGCATATTTTTAGCAACAGGATGGCGCCATCTATGAGACACATTAACCTAGCCGATTGACATCAAAACAATCTGCATCGTGAAAAAAAGTCCGCCAAATTATTTATCACTAGCTGTCTCCGGCAGCCATATGGCAGAGCCATCGACGGCACCGCCGTCGTCAAACGGTCCCGGTGTCGTCACTGCAAAAACAAAGAAGAAAAAAGAAACAATACGACGTTTGAAGTCCACCGCCACACAGCCGCCTTCACTGCTGCGATCCACCGCAACACCATAACGTGGACAACGAATCGCCGGGAAGTGGGATGGCTCAACGCGAACCACCAAATAACCCACTGAAGCGGCAAGATAGCAATCCAACCACCAGAACACATCGGACAGGAGGCAACACCGTCAAAGCTGTGGGCACCGCAAACCTACCGCTATCACCAAAGGGTATTTTCACTATGGCCACCAGCGATTCCACCACAACAACCAAAAAATAATACATAGAAAAAAGGAAGAGGAGAAAAAGCAAAAGGAGCGCCACTACCCTATGGGTTAAAACCCTAGCAGTAACGCCACCGCCCGAAGTGCCGCCAGCCCCGCAGCACCGCAGGCGCAAGAAGTGCCTGCAAGTCCAGTCTTCATGATCACTGAGCGACTGCGCACCAGCCAAGATCCCGACATTGCAACAAGCAGCGCCGCCAGAGACACCACCCTCGCCAATCGACACCACTACCACGACTAGCAGCGGCACCAATCTTTGCGGTCACTATCGCGAGAGGCGGCGCCATCCTTGCCACACCGTCAGCCACCAGTCGCCTCAGATCCGCCTTTGGAGGCCATGGGTTGCTCTTCGAATTCCGAATTCCCCCATAAAAGTACATATTTGTATTTTAGACCCACAAGGTCTTAATTATTCGACATATGCCACATTTTTTAGAAAGCATTAAACTTTTTGCCCACGAAAAATGCACATTTATATTTAAGATCCAAAGGGTCTCATATATTCGAGTAAGGCCACACCTTTTTAAAGCATTAAGCTTTTAACCCAGTAAAAAAGCCTATTTAGATTTAAGACCGCTGAGGCTCTTTTATTTAACATATGCCGCACATTCTTTAAAATCTGCGCATGTTTTATTGTATTTGTCACTAAAAAATAAAACCGCTATGATCTTAGGCGTTAGCAAGCTTTGCAAAGGCTGTTTTTTTTTTTTTTTTGCATCTCTTTATTACCTAGACCTATTTATTTTTTGGTTTAGCATTGTCCAGTTGCGTCAATTGGCAAAAGAACAGTACATGTCAGGGCTTTCGACTACAAGGATTTTTTAAGCTCACTTGTGACACGCCATGCAGCACACTCATATTGTCCAACCAATAAGGCCCTGAGGCCACAAAGTATCAATATTGCTTTCATATATGTGTTATAAATATAGTTGCACTTGTAAGCTTGAATGTTATATTGTTTTAAAGGATATTTTTTCAATCACATGCTTTTTCCTGTTGCAAGAGCTTCAAACTATGGTCGTGAGCAACAACAGTGACATGTAGACCTCTTTATATATAAGCCAGGAACAAGTTCACATGACCTTGCAACTTCAAGTCACGCCTAGGGTTTCTGCTACAGAAACCTGCGAACTCAATGTTATGTATCATCTCGTGATATATTTAAACATCCATTGATCTCTATTAGTTGTGATATATTCACACCATGGCACATTGATGAGGTAATCCTACAGTAACGGGGCCATGCAAATTGCAACTGCATCTAGTATCTAGTGAATAAGAGCACTTTAATTTGGCAACCTCCACTGATAGTATTGCTAATATGTCTTATATAAACACAACCTTATGCTTATGCAACAAGCAAATTAAATCTAGTTCCCGCATAGCATATCGATAAAATGCGACAACATTTTTATCATCCAGTGACAGTGACATCTTGCTTATATATATATATGAGAGTTGATCCATTGCTCGCACGGGCAAAATGAGATAGTTGCCCGCGTAATCTGGCCATCCATGAGCAAGATGTGGACGGTCCAGATTTATTTTTTGCACTTTTTTTGTCGTTCGCTACATAATGTAGCGGACGGTACGCGGACGACGAAATTTGGCCGGTCCATCGGGCCAGATGGACTGCCAGATCGCGTGGGCAACTTATCTCATTTTGTCTGCGCAAGCAATGGATCAGCTCCCCCTATATATATATATATATATATATATATATATATATATATATGTTTATAGTGCTCATACATGTCCTTTTATGACCATGCCTTATGTATAGGCTAATGATAATGTCATGACAATAAGTACTTATTACTTCGACCGCAACCCCACAGGGCATTTCCATGAGCGTTGTGCTCCATTAGCCCTCAAGGATGCTTATACTCCATTAGTCCTCATGGGCGCTAATGAGAATGCTAGGTTCCATCAAGCCCTAAGGGCTTACATGAGTTTTGTGCTCTATAAGCTCTCAAGGGCGCTCTCGAGAACTCCTTGCTCAATTAGCCCCCAACGGCACACCCTAAAGGATAATAAGATAGAGCTCATGCTCTATCTATATATGTAGACACCCCATTTTTGTAGTCATTTTAATTTATTAAATAATTTTTGGGCTTCATTGTTAGTTAAGGTTTATTGTTATGGGTGTAGGCCTAATAAAATTTCAAAGTAAATAAATTTAATCCAGTCAAGTATTTCAATCAAGTTGTCTAGTTACACTGTCCAGTTGTCCAGCCATGTCAGTAATTGGACTCAGTCTAGTCCATTTATGTGGGTTTAGTCCATGGTAAAAGATGACTTACTTAGAAAATTTCCAACAGTTTGGGATTTATCCTTAATTCAAGTGATTTAACCCTTGATTTACATGAAATATTTAGATAATTCCGAACCTGGTCGATGAAGCATAAGAGTTCATGTCCAGATGTTGCGTTGATATCTTGCGTCGATAAGGATATCGATAAGCGGGAGGGGATAACTATCTTTAGGGCATGCTTTGTTAAGGTCAGTGTAGTTGATGCAGATGTGCCATTTGCCATTGGGCTTGGGCACCATCAGGATGTTGGCTACCCAATTTGGATATTTGGTCTTTTGGATGAAATATGCGTCTAATAGCTTGTCGACTTCTTCTTTGATGATGGCTTGCCGCTTTGGTGCAAATGGATGTTTCCTCTGTTTGACTGGTTTATGCTTGAGGGCCAATGAACAATCACGAAGGGATTTATTCCTAGTACGTCTGTAGAGCCCCATGCGAGGACATCTGCGTTGGAGCGGAGGAATGAGATTAGCTTATTACAGAGGGTTGGTTCCATAGAGAGCCAATGTGCAATTGTCGCCCGTAATTCCCTTCTTTCAACGCTATGGCAAGAGTTCTTCTGTTGGTTTGGCTCGCTGTATTGTTTGTTTGTCCCTTTGGTCATTGATGGTCAGTGTTTCTTCGCTCTTATAAGATGCTAAGTAGCATTTGTGTGTTAAAGCCTGATCTCCTCTAACTATGCCGATGTCATTCAGTCTATTAAATTTCATTGCCAGATAAAGGGTTGAAGCCACCGCTTGCAACTTATTGAGCCCTATTCTAAAAAAAGAATCCCATTGTAAGAGGACTTCATGTTGAATTTGAGGAACTCAAATGTTAGGCGGTTTTGAGAGGGGTTACGCCTGCAATGATTCTGTGCGGGATAATGCCTTCCACTAGCACTGATGCTCCCAAAAAGCCATATAGGGGCTACGTTTTACTCGGTCATTTGAGATCTCCATCTTCGAAAAGGCTTCATTATAGACGATGCCAACTAAGCTACCGGTGTCAACCAAAATGCGTTTGAAAGTGTATTCATCGATTGCAAAATTGATCAGAATACCCTGTGGTTTGGGATTGTTGCAAAAAAACTTTTATTGTTACAAAATTTGCAAAAAGACGACTGCGGTTACAAATGTGTTGCATCCATCAATTTCCATTACAGAATCAAAGAATTGCCTAAACTACCACTGTATATAAATACGTTGTTCTAGTTTGTGAAACCCCATGCCCTTTCTCAAATTCCCTCGATTTACCACTCTCTCTCCTCAACCTGTCACTTTCTATCAAAATCCTACACTTGATCACCAAAGAATAAAGAAATTGACAACAAAGAAGAAAAATCACAGAACGAAATCGAGCACATGGTTAACAATTGGAACTAGCTTTTGGAAATTGAAGACGAAAATACATTGATCGAAGTGCGATTCCAGGTAATTTTTTGATTTTGACAAGCATAGGCCTAAGGGTTTATGTTTAATTCATGCTAATGTAGACCAAGGGTTAACTTAAAATTTAAAGATTTTTTATTCTAGCATTTTTGTGTAAACCAGGGTTTTTGCGTATTCTAGTTTTTCTGTCAACTTCATATGCATTCAACTGATGGTACCCTTTATATTATTATATAGTCTTTTTATTTATTCACTATTATTAATGTGATTGTGATCCCTCTTTGTTCCCCACCATATTTGAACCTATTGCTTCTTAAACCAGGAACGTGTTTAAAAATATTACTTTAGGTTAGAACCAGAATATTGAAATATGTTTTTTTTTTCTATTGGCAGACTAGGTCACTATTGAAATTCATCACGGGTGTGTGTGTGTGTGTGGGGGGGGGGGGGGGGGTTACAGATCCACCGAGTAGGTCTTGGCTAGAAAGAAAGTAGAATTATTTGAACGTGACCCTGCCTACTTGTCATAGTGGGAGCTTCTAGATATGTGCATGAGTTCAGGGTTACGTGCTACTTGCTACTAGCACAATGGCATATAACATACCCGGACAGTCATTCAATAATCTACAGATGGTAATTGTTGATGATAAGGGTTTAAGTGATGCATTGTACCATTATCATGGCCATAATGTAGTCATATATGCTATAAGAGGTGGATCTCCTAGCAGTGTTAGATAACAATCCTCCCCACCTTGCAATAGGATTTGGGTCAAATGTAGTAGACGAAGTTGATGTGGGTATGGGAGACGGTGATGTTGATGATTGATTTTTAGATGCTGGAATAGGACTTGATGAGTTTGTAGAAGTTGTGTTTGGTGTAATACATGTTCGGGCGGATTGGGGTGAATACCATACCTGATCCTAACCAACTGCGGATTTTTTAAAAAAAAAACCATACCCGCCCATGACCCTGTCAAAGTCAAATTAACCCACTCTTACTGGGGTGGGGCGAGGCGGAAATCCGTGGGTTTGGATTTTTTTGCCATCCCTAATTGAAACTGGTACTCAAGGAGTCTTACAATGGTATCCACATATAATTGAGCCAATTGTTGCAAAGTAAAATTGGCTCAAATAGACAAAAAGTGTGTCGATTTAGTGAGGCTATCCACCACAACCCAAATCATATCATAACCCTGAGTCGTCTTGGGTAAACTGCCCACGGAATCTGTAGTGATGTGCTCCCACTCCACTCGGGAATCTCCAGTGACTGTACAATTCCTGCTGGGGGCTTTTGATGTTTGGCCTTTATCTGTTGACTGACCAAACATTGAGACACAAACTTTGATATGTCTCTTTTATTCCCGACCAGCAAAAATGCGCTCAAAGGTCTGATACATTTTCGTACTTCCTGGGTGTACTGAAAAATGCAAACTATGTGCCTCTGATAACAATAATCGTCTCAGCTCCTCATCAGTTGAGACACACAACTGACGGCCAAATCGTAACACTCCCTCTGAGTCAACCTCGAACTCTATATGTTTCCTGCTTCCATTACCTCCAATGATCTTGGAAAGCTCAGGGTCGCTTGCCTGTGCTTCTTTAATCCTGCTAATTAATGTGGGTTGAACTGCATAGCTGCCAATACTTCACCATGTCCCGGGCATCTGACCTTTAGGTCCAGTGCCTCATATCCTCTAACAACTGAGGCTGTTTCATAATCAATGCTGTTAGGTTTTTGGTATTCTTGCTGCTAAAGGCATCGGCCACTACATTGGCCTTACCTAGATGATAGTGGATGGAGCAGTCATAATCCTTCAGAAACTTTAACCATCTGCACTGCCTCATAGTAAGCTCCTTCTGTGTAATCTATATTTGAGGTTCTTGTAGTCTGTGTAGATCTCACAAGTCACCCTGTGTAAGTAATGTCTCCACATCTTAAAGGCAAAGATAACCACTGCTAACTCTAGGTAATGAGTCAGATAGTTTTGCTCATGAGTCTTCAACTGCCTCGATGCATAGGCAATAACCTTCCCGTTCTGCATCAAAACACAACCAAGTCCTTTCCTAGAGGCATCACTGTAAATTACAAACCCTCCTGGCAATGACAACACTGGTGTTGTCACTAGTCTTTGCTTCAACTCCTGGAAGTTGGACTCATACTCATCAGTCCAAACAAACTGCACATTCTTACGTGTTAACCGAGTCAACGATGCTGTAATCTTGGAGAAGCCTTCCACGAATCGCCTATAATAACCTGCTAGACCCAGAGAACTGCGCACCTCCTTTTCCGTGCTAGGTCTCTATCATTTTTGTCACCGTCTTAATCTTTTCTGGGTCTACAGAACATCCTTAGATACCACGTGTCCAAGGAAACCAAGTTGTTGAAGCCAAAACTCGCACTTCGAGAGCTTCGCATACAACTTGTGGTCTCTCAGCTATTGCAACACTAGTCTCAAATTTTCCCTATGCTCCTCCTCAGACCTCGAGTATACTAGAATATCATCGATGAACACGATGATAAACTGATCTAAATAGTCTCTGAACACCATGTTCATCAGATCCATAAATGCTGCTGGGGCATTCGTCAAAACAAAAAGGCATAACAACAAACTCGTAGTGCCCGTAGCATGTGTGGAACGCTGTCTTCGGTATAACCTCCTCTACCTTCAATTGATCATACCCTGACTTCAAATCGATCTTTAAAAAGTAACTAGCACCCTGAATTTGATCAAACAAGTCTTCAATACGGGGCAATGGGTACTTGTTACGGATCATAATCTTGTTTAGCTCTCTATAATCGCCAGTGTAATGTCCTTCTTCTTCGCAAAGAGGACTGGAGCACCCCATGAGGATACACTAGGATTTATGAATCCCCGATCCAGTAACTCCTACAATTGCTCCTTCAATTCTTTCATCTCAGCTGGAGCCATACAATACGGAGCCTTAGATATAGGCTCTAAACTCAGAACAAGGTCGATCACGAACTCTATCTCACAGTCAATAGGCTCCCCAGGCAACTCCTCAAGAAAGACATCTGGATACTGCTCTACCACAGAAATAGACGTCAACTCGGGACCATTCTAACTCATATCCATGACATGTGCTATATATTCCTGACAACCCCTGCACAGTAATCGTTGTGCTTTGATAGCCAAAATGATACTAACCAGTCCACTCGGTTTAGATCCATGATAAACAAACTTAGACTGCCCCGGAATATCAAAACAAACTACTTTCCCATGACAATCCGCATATGCATAATTGGTAGATAACTAATCCATACCCAAATAATGTTAAAGTCACAAATAACTAAAGGGATGAGGTCCAAGGGGAGATCTTTATCCCCAACATGAATGTTACAATCACAAAGAAACGTCGATAATATCAAGGACTCTCCCAACAGAGTGCCTATCGTGAGTTCAGTCTCTAAAGGTCGGGTTTTCAGCCTTAATCATCGTGCAAATGTAGGTGATACAAAAGAGTATGATGCTCCTGAGTCAAACAATACACGAGCATAGTGAGTTAACTGGAAGTGTATCTGGTACCACATCATTAGATGTCACAGCATTCTAGGCCTACATAGAAAAGAGACGTGCTGACATCCCGGGCCTCTGCCCCTGTTAAGACTACTGAGTAGGGCCTTGCTGATTCTGTCCTTTTCCCCGACGAGGAGCATTGCTTGCTACCGCACTAGCTGTAGGAATGGGATGGAAAGCTGGCTAATTCTCCCTAGCTGATGGGTAATGTCGAACCTAGTGTTCTGTGCTCCCACACTTGTAGCATCCCCCAGTAACTTTATAACATGGTCTGTCACCATGGTTCTTCCTGCACGTAATACAAGGGGCGGCTTGAGAAACTATCCTGGTACCCAGACCAGCACTTTTGTAGATCGATGCCCTAGCCCAAGTGGCAGTCTGGACCCAAAACTCTATGCCGATCTAGCTCCCTCACTCCGTGCACACCTATAACCCATGTTCAGCACTAATCGACCCCCAAAACTCTGTCCAGGTCTAAATCTGTGATGTGGAGCAGATCTAAATCCTTGATTTTGCCCCGTCCTCTGACTATGGGTAGCCCGATGTGGTGCAAAAGAAAGCTGCTGACGCTTGTCAGACTCTGAGGGCTTACCCTCCTGTTTGTCCCTCTTTTGGGCACCTTGGAACTGCTTAAACCTATTCTTGTTGTCGGATCTGAACTGTTCCAGTGCACGCACCAGATCCATGCACTCCATATAGCTCAACAACTGAGCTGAGATTACTCTGTCCTTCAAACCAGGCCTACTCAAATTTTTGACACCTGTCGGCCTCGGTCGTTAGCATCCGGTCTGCAAAGCTGGCCAATCGTGAAAACCTTATCTCATACCCATCCACCGTTTCCCTGTCTACCTGAGTTATGTTGGCAAACTCTCCCAACATTTGCTCACGATAGCTCGCAGAGAAGTAATGCTTATTGAACAACTCCTTGAACTATTCCCAAGTCACCTCAGACCTTTGCTGCACAGTCTTGCTGGCCTCTACCATCTTCCACCATTGGTCAGCCTTGCCTCTCAGCTTGTATACCGCAAACTCAACTTTGTGCTTATCCGTACACCTAATAGCTCAAAATATCTTCTCTAATTCTGCAATCCAGGACTCTACTGTAGGGTCCACTGACCCGTTAAAGTTTGCCGAATTTTGTTTATTGACTTTGCTTAGGGTACTCTCTTCCTGAACTTGCGGCTATGGTTGAACATGGTTTGTATACCCCTGTTGCTGATTGACCAAATTCTGGGTCATGATTGTCAGAAGTTGGTTCATAGTTCTCAGAGTCACAGCCATATGTTCTTGATTGGGTTGCTGCGGCTCTGCAGAGGGTGCCTCCCCAAATAAAATCTCTTGGGGTATATGTGACACCCCTAACCCTAGTGACGTCACCAGAGTCGGGTTATCAGTCATGATTGCATTATAAACCCTATTGATACAGAGCATTTCTAAAAACATCCTTGAATATAAATAAGGTTTCACAAAAACCCATCCGTACAAAAATTTTCATCGTAAATCTCAACACGAGCACAACAGAAGTATTTACACAAAATGTGTAGTTTCCAAAATACGCATCTCATCGTCTTACTCTTCTGTTCACTGAATAAGTTCCTTCTCCTTCCCTTTCCTCGAAGTTTCCCCTACTTCACCCTGACAGCCTAAAACATTTCAGGTAAGGAATGAGCCAAATTTCCCAGTAAAGATAATACTAGGAACAACGCAGACAACGAAGTCACAGCCTTGGGAGAAATGATAATCAATCTCAATGATATCAAGAATCCAGCATTTCAAAGGATGACACAACATCAATCCAATGAATCAAGCAACATGTTTTCTTTTCTTTTAGTCAAACTAAGCGGCTTTAAGGCCCAACAGAACAACATTATCACCACATTTAATGAACTGGACTGACCGAACCGACTGATCGACTACAATGCGTGTGAACACTAAATCGCCAAATTAAACATCAATGAAATACAAGACATTAAAATCACAATGTCATAATAAAGTCAAATGCAATGCAGACACCGATCGGACTGACTGGACTCAATCAACACGACTGACTGGAAGCGCGCGCCCTACATTTTGTTTGCCGGTGATTATGTGTCACTGACCCTCCTTTCACATAATGTCCCGTGCTCCAGGATGTTCATCTCAGTCTCAGAAAAATAAAAGAGACATCAAGCACAAGAAGGGAACTCACGAAGAGTTATTCGTCCCCAAACCATGCTATCGTCAAAGCACATAATACAACAACTGAACAGACTAAGGGAACTGAGTTTACCCCATGTCCTCGATTCAACAAACCACTCAACAAGAAATTTTGGTCAATTATGCGACCGAGGTTCAACAAGGTAACCCGAAATCATCACTCACGCACACAGAGTAGACTAGGAAATAAGCTAGTAAAAAACCACAACAATATTTCAAGTACGAGAGGTACGGGCACAACAACCACCGATACCTCATATTCACCATAAAACATTCATCATACTTCACACTAACAATGATGGGTATGCCACGAGGAGCAATTTTGTAGCATGCAGAGAGCCGTACTATCCTTACCTCGCTTTTAGCCGATGAGCCTAATAACTTCAAACTGCCGCGAGCAGGGTCACCTAATCAAATAAGACTTTACTCGTTAGCCACTAACCATCATAATACAAAATTATTCTCTTTCACTTTATCAGTTATTTACTCTATTCTACAGCGATCGGTTACTCCGACCTAACAGCCAAGTCTTTAATCTAGCCGAGCACCGCATTAGTGCTGATACCCTTCATTTAGGGATTTTCATCCCATTACCCGCTTCTTGTTATTCTAGAATGCTCAATTAAGGCATTCACGAAGTTCGGAGTTCACGCGATAAAATTACCAAAATACCCCCGTCTAGTGGCAAATTACCAAAATGTCCCTGGGGTCCACTATCACTCCAACACCTCAAATCAACTTCAAAACAACCTTTCAGGTGTTTTACCACCCTTTTCGAACAAAAAAGTCCTTCGAAAACTTTATCAGGAGAATTACCAAAATACCCATCTCCTGGTGGCAAAATAGCAAAATGCCCCCCTGAGGGTTTTCGGCACCAGACAAATCTCAAAAGCACTAAAAATATTAATTTTATCCTCCCGAAGTCATTCTCAAGCTAAAAAATATTTTAGAAAATTTTTGCCTGAAAATTCCGAACCAGTGTGCGGACAGAGCGCTTAAAAGTCCATTTGGCCAAAAATAGCGAACGACTTTGGAATGGCCCAAAATCTTAGGCAAAGGAACTTCTTAACATCCTAGGGTTCCCATAAAAGTTTCACATGAAAATGCGCTAGTTTGGTATTCTAAATTACACTGTAAACTTTCACGGTTCCCCGTGTCGGTTAACACCTTTCCAGTCTTCGGAAAAATCTGAAATGTTTCCCCGACGTAGATCTCCTAAAAAATACCTGGGGGTCTCTTTTTTTGCACTTTGTCTAAATCTAGCTCTAGCTATTTTTTATAAATTCGTGAAAAAACTGCCTACGGTTACACACACAGGGACATGCACATCCACCCCTGCACTCCTTTGCCACACACCATTACACCTTCATATGCCTAACCCATACTATATTACACTAATTCACTTGTATTAACCCACATATATCTAACCATATACACATACCATCACTTCCGTGGAACACACACACTCACGCACAATCACGGCACACACTGAACACATTCACACATGCATACCCAACATTTCTCTCTCACTGCTATGGGCGCACACCACTACCTACACCTTCCCCTCCCCCTCCATTTTCCTCCCTCACCTAACCCCCCTGCACCCACACGGCAACAGCACCAGCTGCTGCTCTCTCCCTTTTCCTCGCCCCTTCCTCTTTTCAAATATCAGCAGGGCACTAGCCCTTTCCCCATGCACGCCACTGCCTTCCCCACGGCTGCTTCCCCTTTCCCCTCACTCCCTTACGCACCACCTGTTCACACACACACACAGTGCACTAACACCCAACACACCCAGCTCATCCCCAAGCAAATACACCCACTTAACTACACAGTTATACACAGTTCGAACACACACACACACACACACACACATATATATATATATATATATATATATATATATATATAGAGCGATATCACCTTGAAGCCTTGTCACCTTTTCTCTCATTTCCTCTCTGTTTCCCGCTTGTTCTACTTCTCTCTTTTCTTTTCTTTTTTTGTTTCCTTTCTTTCTTTCTTTCACCCGAGAGTAGTCATCTTACTCCCCTTTTTTTATTGTTCAATTGTCTTAGTCACCATAAACTCATAGGTGTCAGCCTAATAATTAAACCTCTAAATCATATTTTATAAAATTGTATGATAGACCTCCATCTTTATCTATTTACGAAAGAACCCCCCAACTCTTTTCTCCTTTTTAAACATCTAATCTATATTGCCGCTTCTAAAATATTATCATTATTATTATTATTTATTTTAACGCGCTCAAAAGATTTGCGCTAGGAAAAAAAGAAAATGCGGGTATTACATTCTTCCCCTCTTAAATAAATTTCGCCCTCGAAATTAAGATTAAACCTCGTTCAGCAAAGAGATGCAGATAACGCTGCCGCATCAGCGCTTCAGGTATCCAAGTGGCTTCCTCTAGCGTGTGATTTCTCCAAATGACTTTAACAATCGATATTACTTTAGAACGTAACACATGTTCTTTCCTATCGATCACTTCCACGGGTCCCTCTGGATATGACAGATTCTCCCGAATCTCTAGTGGTTCCAGTTGAATTACATGTGTTGGATCCAGAACATACTTTCTAAGCATCGAACATGAAACACATTGTGTAGCTGGTTCAGTTCTAGTGGCAACTCAAGCTTGTACGCCACCGTCTCAATTCTTGCCAACACCTTAAATGGTCGGATATATCTCGGCTCAATTTCCCTTGCTTCCCAAATCGCATAATGCCTTTCCATCGCGAACATTCGCAAAACACCAAGTCCCCTACTTCAAATTTGAGCATCCTATGCCTCTTGTTGCATAAATTTTCCATCGATCCTGTGCAGTGTGTATCCTTCTTCGAATCATCTTTACCTTATCTTCCATTTCTTTACACAGTTCTATGCAGGACAATCTCCTCTCTCCTACTACATCCTAACATATTGGCGTATGACATCTTCGGCCGTACAGTGCTTCACAGGGAACCATTTCAATACTTGCCTGATAACTGTTGTTATGCGAGAACTCAATCAGGGGCAATTGTTCATCCCAGGCTCCACCAAAGTCAATAATGCACGCCCTCAACATATCTTCCAATACCTGTATGGTATGTTCAGATTGGCCATCTGTCTAAGGATGAAAGGCAGTCAGTACTCATGGTCAACTTCGTTCTTATCTCTTCTTGGAAACTCTTCCAAAATCTTGAGGTGAATCTCGCGTCCCTGTCGGACACGATGGTTACCGGCACTCCGTAACAGCTAACTACCTCCTTGATGTAGATTTGAGCTAGTCTTTCCGTAGAATACCCTTCTCGAATAGGAATAAACCGAGCTGTCTTAGTCAACCTGTCCACTATAACCCAAATAGACATATTCCTACCGGTTGTGCTTGGCAACCCTGACACAAAATATATCGTAATGTGTTCCCACTTCCAGTCAGGTACAGGAAGTGATTGTAATGGCCCGACCATCTTTTTATGATCTACTTTCACCTGTTGACAGGTTAAACACCGAGATACAAACCCTGATATATCTCTCTTTATCCCAGGCCACCAAAAATTTTGTCACTAATCACGGTACATCTTTGTTTCTCTTGGATGGATCGAATATTTAGAGTTATGCGCGTCTGTCAAAATCTCCGTTCTCAACTCACCAAAAAACGGCACATACACCCGACCCTCATACTTACAAACGCCATCTTGATCACAATCAAACTTATCTTTCTTATTTCCTTCGAAACCTTGCTGGATTTCTGGTAACCTTTCATCTCGACTTTGGGCTTCCTTAATCCGATCGTAAAGTGTCGGTCTAATCTCTATTTGAGATAGGTTACCATTTCCTTTTCCCCAAACTCAAACTTCAATCTTGAGTTTGTCCAAATCTTCAATGATAGCTCTTTCTGTGCTAATCATCGCAGTTAGATTCCTCTCATGGTTCCTCAACTGTCTAGAGGCATACGTAATTACTTTCCATGTTGCATAAGTACACAACCTAACCCCTCCCGAGATGCATCACAATAAATGACGAATCCTTCCAAACCTGATGGTAACGCTAGAACAAGCGATGTCACCAACCTTCTTTTTAGATCTTGAAAACTATTTTCACACTTCTCCGTCTAGGTAAACTTCACGCTCTTTCTGGTCGGATTCGTCAATGGGGATGCTATTTTTGAAAAATACTTAGGGCTAATTACACCTATGTCCCTGAGGTTTGGGGGTAATTACAGTCAAGGACACAAAGTTTCAAAATGTAACATTCTGTGACCAAAAGTGTTTCAAATGTATCATCAGTATCCATCCGTCAGGGTTCCGTCCAAAAAGTGTACTTTTTGTATGATGGTCATCAATATGTATTTTTAAAATGACGATATTACCCTTTGTACTGTATATATTGAAAAATATCTGTTTATTATTATATATGATTTATTTATTAGTTTTAGTTTTAGGATTTTGTTGAAATCCTAATTTGTAAATTAGGATATTTTTGAAACCCTAATTTGCAAATTAGGGTTTTCTGTTCTCTCTCCTATTGCCAGTGAATCTGAAGTCCCCGCCGGTCGTCGCCTCCCTCCCCCGCCCCCGCCGTCGGCAGTCCCTCTTTCCCCGGCCCCTCGCCGTCGACAGCCCCTGTCCACACCACCCCACCACGCCAGCAGCCTCTCCTCGCACCACCCACCATGTCGAGCCTCTCCCCGTAGCACCCCACCACGCCGGCAAGCCCCTCCCCGCACCACACTGCCGATAATCCCTTCGCAAACCCACACAGCCGACAGCTCTCTCTCTCTCTCTAAAACCCTATTTCGGAAACCCACGATCCCGCCGATCTCGCCTATCTCGGCAATCCCTTCGCAAACCCACCACTGGCTGCTGCCTCGCCATGGCTGGTTGGCCGTGATCTCACTGATCTCGTTTTCTACGTCGGGGTGGGGAATGGGAGGCGCAACAACTGGAGGGGTGGAGGGAAGGTGGTAGCAGCGGTGGAGTGTTGTGCGGGGTGGTGGGGGAAGAGAGATAGAGAGAGAGAGAGAATTTAAGAGAATTTAATAGAGAGAGAGAGAAGATAATGGCATTTGAATAAATAGGGTTTCATGTGGTCCCAGGGGCAAATCAGGATTTCAACTTTTATTTAGGGGCAACTTGGTCTTTTTGTCAGAACCATTAAGTATTTTGGTATTCCGTTTGTCAATGGACATAAGTGTTACATTTTGAAACTTTGTGTCTTCGCGTGTAATTACCCCCAAACCTCAGGGACATAGGTGTAATTAGCCCAAATACTTAATAAATCTCTGATAGTATCCCGCTATGCCTAGGAAGCGCTGAATTTCGAACATCAAAGTCGGACGTTCCCAGTTCGACACCGTCTCCACTTTTCTCGGGTCTACAAGTATGCCCTCACCGGACACTATATATCCCAGAAACTATACCTTCTCCAACCAGAACTCACATTTCTTGAGTTTGGCGTACAACTTACGTTCTCGGAGAATCTGCAATATTTGCCTTAAGTTTTGGGCATGCTCTTCCTTATTCTTGGAGTAAACCAAAATATCTTTAATAAACACAATGACACAACTGTCTAGGTATCTTCAAAACGTCCTATTCATCAAGTCCATAAAGGCCGCAAGGACATTAATTCACGTGACATCACCAAGAATTCATAATGTCAGTCTCTGTTCCTAAAGGCAAGCTTGACAACTTTATCCTTCCTTATTCTTAACTAGTAATGACCTGTTCTAAGATCAATCATAGAAAGAAATCACTCAACACCCTGCAATTGTTCGGCACATCCTTTAGGTAAGGCAATGAGCAATTATTCATAACAGTCACCTTATTCAGCTTTTGATAATCGATACTTAGTCTCACAAACCCTTCTTTTCTTTTTGCTTTTAGTGACCATCACCTTCCTTTAGAGCACCTTCTTACAATATGCCTTGGCTGTTAACATTTGAAACAACCTCTTTTGATCCATCTTAAACATTAGTTTGATGACTCGCTCTCAGACTTAAGACATGCCTTACTTGCCTTAGCATATTCCACAGCCTCGTGCCTCAATCCATACCATCTACATTTTCTATCTCCTCCTCTTTGTCCTGAACTTTGTCCGGACTGTTTATCTCTTACAATTCTTTCCACTTTTCTAGTTTCAATCCTGGATTCTACCTCTTTTTGACCTCGCTCCCTTCTTTCTTCCCAGACCTATTCCTCCTCTACCTCCATCATTTGTTTTTTTTCCTACTACCCCATAGTAATTCCCCTTTAGAACCTCCTTACCTATCCCCCTTTTAAGAATTATTTTCCAACGCTCCTCATTTTGTTTCGCTTTATTTTTATAATTTTTTTGTCATCACCTAATGAGGGCGATTAGGCCAACTCACCAAATTCCCTGACATCCTTGTCCACCTTTCTATCCTTCCACTTAGCATGAGAAACGTGTCTCCAACTTATTCTGCAATTTCAGCAAAAATAGCTATCATCAACATGTTACTTGCACCTATCTCGAGTAATACAGGCCAAATAAGCAACTCTCCTTATCTTGTTTTTGCCCATTCTCATCAACTCGTCACTCGCCTTGTACATATGACTGGTGAAATCATCTTTTTGACATTTTCCTCCATCTTGTTACTTCAACTATATCTTTTCCATCTCGTAAATTCATGTAGTTTTCCACAACGAACCATTTCCCTCCCGTGAAACTCCACTCGGGTGGGCATTCTAAAAATTCTGAGATCCACATTCTTTTTCCCTCCCACTGGGACTGTCATAATAGCAGCCACCGGTTGTACTGTTCTAACTCCCACAATCTTTTTGTAGAAGTTTAACTAGCTCTTTCTTAAGGTCTTCTTGACCTTGACCTAATACAACTCTCCGCTTATTTCTTCCACCTACATCCTCGACATTCACAATGATTACTACTGTTGAGGGCCCCTCTCGATTGGGAACCCTCTCTCTCTTTTCGAGGAAGGAATAACACGATAATTAAAATTGCACACCATAATATTAACCTTCGCGGTCAAACAACTAATGGTTTTCATCACTAAACAACCTTTTTCTACAATAGTATGTAAATAATACTAGTTCCTCATCATCCTTCCCTTCTCAATCACAACTTTAGGTCCGATTTCAAAAGCGGACTCTACCCCTATTTGTACACCCTATCAACCTCAGAGAAACCATAACTCTCATTTAACAATTTTAGGCTTCAATGACTGCCTCTTAGAATCAATTGTTGCCTATCTTTAGGTATTGTCCTATTAGAAGGGCAATCACGAACAACCTGCCATATATTTTTTCCCAAGTGACCTGTATACTGGCGTCGACCATCTCCCTTAATATCTAATTCGATACTTATTCCTGCCCTTTCACTCAACTTTCAGCCTCTCTATCATTTACTTAATACCGCTAGTTTGGGATTGAACTGACTTGTCAATTAGTCCATTTTTTCCTCATCACTAGGAAGTACTTTTCTTCCAAAATCTCATCAAAATTCTACTCATTCTCACCCTCGGCTCCTCATTTCTCCGTTCACGGTCTAGACACTAGAAGTGTGTAACCTCATCTATTATCCCCATAGGTCCTTCAAATTCACTTCCCACTGGACCTTCATCTAGTTCTTTCAGCCCGAATTTCACCTCGTCTACATTTTTACCAAGATCCTTTTTTTTCGAGATCCGACACCACAACCTTATCATCATCAAACCATTCTTCAAAAACTAGGTCGACCAACTCTTTCTTCCATTCTCTGCAACAATAGCAGGAATGTCAAGGTCACAATATATATGCCTTAGCCAACCTCAACCCACATATCTTAACATCCTCCTAGTTCAGCCAAATCATCAAGATTCTTCTTCTACAACTTAGGCCTTCCACCAGACACTTAAAAAGTCTATAGAATCATTTACTTAAGCTCTGATAGCAACCTGTGACACCCCTAACCCTAGTGACGTCACTAGAGCCAGGTTGTTAGTCATGACTGCATTATAAACCCTGTTGATACAGAGCATTTCTAAAAACATCCTTGAATATACAGAAGGTTTCACAAAAACCCGTAAGTACAAAAATTTTCATCGTAAATATCAACACGAGCACAACGGAAGTATTTACACAAAATGTCTAGTTCCCAAAATACGCATCTCATCATCTTACTTTTCTGTTCACTGAATAAGCGCCTTCTCCTTCCCTTTCCTTGAAGTTTCCCCTACTTCACCCTGACTGCCTGAAACATTTCAGGTAAGGAATGAGCGCAAATTGCCCAGTAAAGATAATACGAGGAACAACGCAGACAACGAAGAGACAGCCTTGGGAGAAATGATAATCAATCTCAACGATATCAAGAATCCAGAATTTTAAAGGATGACACAACATCAATTCAATGAATCAAGCAACATGTTTTCTTTTCTTTTAGTCAGACTGAGAGGCTTTAAGGCCCAACAGAACAACATTATCACCACATTTAATGAACTGGACCGACCGAACCGATTGACCGAGTACAATGCGTGTGAACACTAAATCGCCAAATTAAACATCAATGAAATACAAGCCATTAAAATCACAATGTCATAATAAAGTCAAATGCAATGCAGACACTGTTCGGACTAACTGAACTCAATCGACACGACTGACTCGAACCGCGCGCCCTACATCCTGTTTGTCGTAATTATGTGTCACTGGCCCTCATTTCACATAATGTCCCATGCTCCGGGATGTTCATCTCAGTCTCAGACAAATAAAAGAGACATCAAGCACAAGAAGGGAACTCAAGAAGAGTTGTTCGTCCCCAAACCACGCTATCGTCAAAGCACATAATACAACAACAAAACGGACTAAGGGAACTGAGTTCACTCCATGTCCTCGATTCAACAAACCACTCAACAAGAAATTTTGGTCAATTATGCGACTGAGGTTCAACAAGGTAACCCAAAATCATCACTCACGTACATAGAGTAGACTAGAAAATAAGCTAGCCGAAAACCATAACAATATTTCAAGTACGAGAGGTACAGGGACAACAACCACCGATACCTCATATTCACCATAAAACATTCATCATACTTCACACTAACAATGATGGGTATGCCACGACGAGCAATTTCGTAGCATGGAGAGAGTCGTACTATCCTTACCTGGCTGGCTTTAGCCAACGAGCCTAATAACTTCAAACTACCGCGAGCACGGTCACCTAATCAAATAAGACTTTACTTGTTAGCCACTAACCATCATAATACAAAATTATTCTCTTTCATTTTATTAATTATTTACCGTGTTCTAAAGCGGTCGGTTACTCCTACCCAACAACCAGGTCTTTAACCTAGCCGAGCACCGCATTAGTGCTGATACCTTTCATTTAGGGATTTTCATCCCATTCCCCACTTCTTGTTATTCTAGAATGCTCAATTAAGGCATTCGCGAATTTCAGAGTTTGCGCAGTAAAATTACCAAAATACCTCCGTCTAGTGGCAAATTACCAAAATGCCTCCGGGGTCCACTATCACTTCAACACCTCAAATCAACTTCGAAACAACCTTTCAGGTGTTTTACCACCCTTCTCTGACAAAAAAATTCCTTCAAAAATTTTATCGGGAGAGTTACCAAAATACCCCTCTCCGGGTGGCAAAATTCCAAAATTCCCCCCTGAGGGTTTCCAGCACGAGAAAAATCTCAAAATCACTTAAAATATTATTTTTATCCTCCCGAAGACATTCTCAAGCTAAAAAATATTTTAGACAATTTTTGCTTGAAAATTCCGAACTGGTGTCCGGACCGAGCGCTTAAATGTCCATTCGGCCAAAAATAGTGAACAACTTCGGAATGACCCAAAATCTTGGGAAAAGGAACTTCTTAACATCCTAGGGTTCCCATAAAATGTTTACTCAAAATCGCGCTAGTTTGGTATTTTAAATTATACTGTAAACTTTCACGATTCCCCATGTCAGTTAACCCCTTTCCAGTCTTCAGAAAAATCTGAACTTTTTCCCTGACGTAGATCTCCTAAAAATATATGGGGTCTCATTTTGTACTTTGTCTAAATCTATCTCTAGCTATTTTTTATAAATTCGTGAAAAAACTGCCTACATGAGTTTCTAGTATTAGCGACGAAAACTACTACTATTCAAATTACACACACCGTTACACCTTTTTCTTCACTCACTCTCCTTCCTCGTCACGATTACACACACAGGGACATGCACATCCACACCTGTACTCCTTTGCGACTCACCATTACACCTTCATATGCCTAACCCATACTATAATACACTAATTCACGTGTATCTACCCATATATATAACCATATACACATACCATCCTTTCCGTGGAACACACACACACACACACACACACACACACTCACGCACAGTCACGGCACACACTGAACACATTCACACACGCATACCCACAATTTCTCTCTCACTGCTATGGGCGCACACACTACTTACACCTTCCCCTCCCCCACGCTACTTTCCCCCTCCCTTTTCCTCCCTGACCTAACCCCCCTTGCACCAACACGGCAGCTGCTGCCCTCTCCCTTTCCTCGCCCCTTCCTCATTTCAAATATCAGCAGGGCACTAGCCCTTTCACCATGCAGGCCATTGCCTTCCCCACGGCTGCTTCCCCATTCCCCTCACTCCCTTACGCACCACCTGCTCACGCACACACAGTGCACTAACTCCCAACACACCCAGCTCATCCCCAAGCAAAAACACCCACTTAACTACATAGTTATACACAGTTCAAACACACGCACACACACACACACACACACACACACACACACACACACACACACACACACATATATATATATATATATATATATATATATATATCACCTTGAAGCCTTGTCTCCTTTCCTCTCTGTTTCCCGCTTGTTCTGCTTCTTTCTTTTCTTTTCTTTTTTTGTTTCCTTTCTTTCTTCTTTCACCCGAGAGTAGTCATCTTACTCCCCTTTTTTTATTGTTCAATTGGCTTAGTCACCATAAACTCATAGGTGTCAACCTAATAATTAAACCTCTAAATCATATTTTATAAAATTGTATGATAGACCTCCATCTTTATCTATTTACGAAAGAACCCCCAACTCTTTTCTCTCTTTTTAACATCTAATGTGTATTGCCGCTTCTAAAATATTATTATTATTATTATTTTAACTCGCTCAAAAGATTTGTGCTAGGAATAAAAGAAAATGCGGGTATTACAGTAGACCCCCAACTGGAACTTTTTGGTCTCCAGTACGACCCTTGGTACGGCCTCCTTGGCCTCTAGTGTTACCACTACGTGTGCGGGCCATGCTATAAAATAAAGTATTATCAAAATTGCACGATTGTATTTAATAGAAGTGGTGCAATTTAAAACATATGAAAATAAATAACATTAGTCCAATGTTGAAGAAAAATCGTTCATTTCTACGGATTACAAAGACATAAACTTATTCTCTACTGACGCTATAAATTTTTTGCCTACTTTCTCTCTTGCTTTCTCTACCTAATTGTTTTCTTCCTCAATGTGGTTGTCATATTCCCAAATCCATTGCTGTATTTGAGTCTGCGAGAGCGTCACCTAGTCAGTATCACCTAGCAGATTCTCTAACTCCATAATTTTCTTTCGAAAGTAGTAGTTATAGTCGTACCACCTTTGCCCCCAAGCATTATCAAAACCTCTCCTCAAAAACTTCAATCACTCTTTCAATGAATCTCTTTCCTCCCTCACTTGGGTGATATCCACCTCTAGGGATGCCATCTAATGGATCAGATCACCCTTTTCATTATCCACTTGGGTGTACTTCCGTTCCCATTTACAAGGTACGGAGTCGTCGTGTTCAACGTGCTCGAACCCAAAGTCATATTCAACAGGAGTCCTATCACAGTAGGCTTTTCTTCTTCCTGCATCTTTCCTCTGGATCCTCCTCGAAGGGTTCCTCCTCAAATTTGTCACCTCCTATCCATCCTCCGATACTGAGTTGTGCATCGTTAGGTACCCAGCTATATCCTACAGTAACAAAAATACAAGCGTCGTCATTATTATATCGTCCAGATCTATACAAATAACTACCCTATCATTTAACTAAGATCATTTGATTCTCTTCGAATACTCCAACTACTCAAACAAGTTTCCTAGTATAAGCTTCTAAGTCTACAGAATCAAAAGCCTATGCTCTGGTACCAACTGTAACATCCCGGAATTTTCGGAGCATTAGTCGATCAATTGATCGATTCTCAATCATCACTCAATTTAATACCACTAAGGATAACCGAATAATATCCATATCAGAGCTTTACAATAACTCAAATATCTCGGCAATGAATTCTTAAACATAAAGACAAAATTAGAGTACTTAATTTATTAAGTTACGCACTGGTTACTTCACAGGGGCTTAATAAACAAATAATGAAAACGCTAGGCAACTCCATAATCAAGCTCATTAGTTCTGGAATCTTATTGGCGATTATTTCCTGCAGAAGGGAAGAGAAAAATGGGTGAGCTTTCGAGAGCTCAGTAAGGTCGCTCAAAATCCAGAATGGAAATGGGAATACAATGATAATCAGAATTCACTTCAAAACGAAAGGAAAGAGATTCAACTCAATCCCTTAAACCAGATATAAATAGTAACAATCCCAATTATACTAAAATGATACAGATGATATTGAACATGAGTAAAATGCAAAGTTCACTATTTATAGGCAAAAATGTGTATATGTCATAAGTTGACATGTGTCACCCCCTGGGAACGACACGTCGCCAAGAGGGGCCAAAGCACTGATTCTCCGTTGGGACTGCCGGTCCCTAAGTTCATGCTGCCCTGCCCTTGCAGCATCTCTCTGCCTGTTTGAGAAGACTGATCATGTCGCGGTAGCATGGTCAGAGTAGCCTGTTGCCCCAGCCTCCAGTCCAAGCCCTTACTGAATCCCACGAGGTGCGTCAAGAGACGTGTAGAGAACCTGACAGCAGTGAGGGTTGCCCCTGTAGCCAACTGCCAGGTGGACTAGGCGCGATGCCCTCCAAGGACCTGCTCTCTTCCCGGAGTGACCCGTGGGTCATTGCCCTGTTGGTGTTGACGATCAACAGCAACATGAGTAACATGAGTGACCATGGTCACCGCTTGGTGCTTAGGGTCCATTGCGGTGAAGTCTTCGCATCGGAGCTCCCTGCAAGTGTGATGTCGGTGGCTTTAAGGTTGTGCCGACGATGGCTCCAGGGTTGCGAGCCCATCCTACTGCGAGGGTCAGAGCCCCTGGTGATTGAGACGGCGATGGTGCTAAGCCCGTGCCGCGGTGAGGGGTCCTCGTGCCGGAGCACTATGAGCGGAGCCCCTGGAATGCCGCACACTCCGGAGAGTGGGTCGAAGCATGTGTTCACGTCCATGGTGGGGGTGCATGGTGTGGTGAATAAGTGTGATGCCCGGAGGCCTGTGACATGATTGTGGCGCATGGGCGCGGCGACGAAGGTCGCGGCGAAGGTGTGCGAGCCACGGGAGTCGCAGAGTTATCGTGCGGACGAGGGCGATGAAGGTCGCGGAGATGGTGCGCGAGCGATGAGAGTTGCTGAGTTGGAGTGCGGGCTATGAGAGTTGCGGAGTTGGAGCGCGAACGCGGGCGACGAAGGTCACTGCGACTACGGCGCGCGACCATGGGCGACGGACGTCGGTCGTCAAGGTAGGTGGCCGACCCCCTAGGGTGGCTGACTCTCTTTGGGTGGCCGACCCCCTCGAGTGGCCGACTCCCTTTGGGTGGCCGACCCCCTCGGGGGGGGGGGGGAGGCATCCAAATGCTTCTCAAAGGGAAAAAGCACGGACTTGATTATGTGACGCTTTGACCGGCTTGTGAGCGTTGAATAACTGATCGTCGACTGGGTGATGTATTGCGCAAAGTGGGTCCCCTAGCGGGCCCTGCTGGTCTGACCAGAATAGGGTATGAACAACGTGTAAGGCTTAAAATAGGGTATTAATAGCAATCGATGAAATTTTATAACAATTAAAATCGAGTCTAATGAAGCTTCAACAACAATTAAAAAATAATAATGTTTAGGATATCAAATAGATGAAATAGGGTTTCGAAATAAATTCCTTACCTCGATCTAAGTGAGATGAAGTAAAACGTCCTCGATCAAATCCTCGGAATTAACCTAGGTTGACAAATCACTTACTACAATACTATCTACACTATTATATAATAAATCTAATATAACTACCCACATCGTTGTTATTCCTTAACCCGGAATGACACAACTCAAGCGAGTCCCGCACACGGCTAATCTAAGCCGAAAACCTGTCACACTCTTCGAGGCTAAGAGTTACACCAGAAATGACCTTAATTCTCATTAAACATTATTTATGGCTTAATACTGCATATGGAATAAAAATATAATTTTTGAATATTTTTGAATTGAAAATAATTTCCTTAAATACACCAAAAACCCATAAAATTGCCATAATTGCTTCTAGCTGGAAATAAAGACTCATAATTTTTGTAAAAGCCTTTATATTTATAAAAATTAAAAAAAAATCAGAATAAAAAAGGCATTTAAACTATTTCTTTATTTTTCATTTTGTTAAATTCAATGCAATACAGAAAATGATAATAAATCAACTCCAAAAATTACCAAATTAATAATGAGATTTCTTTATACTATAAAAATATTACTCTAATTTTTCTAGAACTCTTTCATGAGTTTTAAAGACTCTAATAGATTTTTCAAATTTGATTTTACAGAAAATATAAAAAATACATACATTCTCAGAAAATTATAATTTTTATGCCAGAAATTCCAATATATATAGCCTAACGTATTATACTATAAAGTTTGACACACTAATGATCATCGTGCACTAGCCAACTCACGTGTCAAACGTAGTGCAAAGTCGTGGCACACCTGTGTTAGCATAGGTTGCCACTATACTACATTCAACTTTAACCCATTTCACTTCCTCCTCTGTTCACTGCAACAAATCTCTATTCCACTCACAGGCCACTCAGAACCCACCAACACAGTGTACTCCCTCCCCCCTCTCTCTCTCTCTCCGCACACACACACACAAAATTATATACACTACATGTATACACAACACTTACACACCCATACCCATTACACACACACACACACAATTATATACACCATATGTATACACAACACTTACACACCCATACCCATTACACACTATATACACACACGCACACTCATTGGTTCTCACCTATTTTATACACACACAAACAAGCATTTTTCACACACACTCACACAACAAGCACACAGCAAACACTCACCCCCGTGCACACAACCCAGACACGCGCGCGCACACACACTCATTAATACACACCCGCACAGCCTGCCACGCGCACGCACACACACACACACACATGCACACAGTACTCAATACACACAAAACCCACACATTCACTTAACATAGCTACTTCACCCCCTCACACAACACCCGTTTTCTTCTTCTTCTCTTCTTCTTTATATATATATATATATATTTTAAAATCAACCATTCACACAAAAAGCTACTCGGCAGTAGCTTTCCCTCTTGCTCAACACACCCACATACACATATTTACACACCCATTCTCATACACACACCACTGATATCACACCATATGCATGGCCATGGCAGCTTACCCACTCACAAGGGAGTGGATCTCTCCCTCCTCTCTCTCTCTCCCCCTTTCCTCCCTCTCTTTTTTATCACTTATATATATATATATATATATATATATGTATAAAACACCCAGGTTTACATCAAAGCACTCAACCCACCCATGAATTCCAACAATAAAGTAACCTTAACCCACAATGTTTCCATGCTTTTCACTCTATAATACATACACCCCACTACACCACTTCTACACAGCCACACTCACATCAAAATATATACACCAGTAGACGCACAAACATCACAGCTGCACTCTGCACCCATGTATGCATACGCAAGTTCAGGGATCACTCTTTATTACACATGGCATGGCTGCCCAACCGCCTCCTTTTCTCACGGCAGCCATGTCTGGCACCCTCACCTTTCGGTCTCTCAAACATGGCAGCCCAAACTGTCACCCATAAACCCATCTACATGCAATCATAATTCCATCACACACACACACACACACACACACACACAAGAAACATAGATTTTAAAGGAGCCTTATTGGAAAGCTTCATAAAAAAAATCCCTTCGATCTCTTCCCTTTTTCTCTCTCGATATCTCTCTATCTCTCTCTGGAAGTGGGTCTGGCAACTTGAACGGGGAGCCTTGGACGACTGCCCAGAGAATGCATAATATATATGAATAAAACCCTAGCTAGAAAAATCACAAAACCCCCTTACACTTTCATTAGTCGTTAAATTTTCTTACCAAAACTTTTATTTTTGCGAAATGATCCAAAAATAAAGATCTACGATAATTTAGGTACTAGAAAAATTATTAACAGGTTGTTACATTTTTCGTTTGAAAAATCGTCGCTAATAAGCACACCGCTACTAAAGAAAAATTTAATTGTCGCTAAAAGTATATCAATGCTAAGAAAGAAATAAAATATCATCGCTAATAATGTTAATTTAAATTTGTAATAGGTGTTTTAGGGTTTTGGGTTATTACATATGAGAACTGTGATTCTCATGCGTCTCCTATGTGAGGTACCACTACATGGTAATCAAGATCTTAAGATCTGATCATAGTCGTGGGAGGGACTACACTAACCATTTTGTTAGTGTTAAGTACATTGCACAAAGATATAAGGAGAAATTGAGAGGTAACCCCAACTGGAAGGTACTATTGATGAGGTGGGAAATTTACAGAGACATGTTTGCTAATGCAAGCAAGCATAAAATAAATAGGGCAAAAGTGTTAGTAAGAGAACAAATAGAGGGGAATAGCAGGGCATAATTTGACTTTATGATTATTGGGGAACACTGTAAAAGTACAATCCTGGCACATGTTTCAAAGTTGAGACACTTAGGCCAAGTCCAAAGCTGGCACCTGCTTTCAAGAAGGTATATGTTAGGTCTGAAGCATACAAAGTTGGATTTGTAGAAGGATGCAGGCCACCTAGTGGACTAGATGGTAGTCATATAAAAGGCCTCTATGGATGACAGTTGTTGTCTATTGTGGGTAGGGATATGAATGACAACATGTACCCTGTTACTAGCTATAGTTGTTATTAAGCAGAAAACAAGTATATTTATTCTTGATTTTTGAAAGAGCTAGTTGATGACCTCAGGGATAGTGAGAATTTTGTTTTTCTTTCTGATAGGCAGAAAGGTTTGGTAGAGTCATTCAAGGATCTCCTACCTAACATAGAGCACATACTTTGTATCAGACACATGTATGCAAACTTCAAAAAGAAATGCGGTGGTAAAGATGTGAAAGATTATCTGTGGAATGCTGCCACGGCAGGAACATGGAATGATATTAATCACTAGATTGGAAAAAATAAAAAATTTAGACAAAGATGGAAAAATTATGAAGTAACCAATACATCTCGGTCATGGTCTAGATCTCATTTCAGTACCCATGCCGAGTGTGATACCCTGGTTAATAACTTCAGTGAGTCATTTAATGTAACATCCTGAATCGTGATATTGTCTAGCCGGTTAATTTATTATTTAGGCGACAATTTATTATGAGAGATTTAACGTCAATTTCTATTAGTGAAATTTTATCGGCAATCTTTAGTAACAAAATTTGTGGAAACCGTAAGTTGTAATCTAAAGGTGGTATATTATGAGTGACGTTGATTGAGGTATTTAGTAACAATTAGCATAAATGATATTTTTTAAAATTATATTTAGCGACTAAATTTTTAGTTAGTGTCGATGCATTTATTAGCAACTTTTAGCGATGAATTTTCTTTTATTTAGCCTCGATGTTTTATGTAGTAACTTTTAGCGACGAATAGTGAAGCAGGGTTAGGTAACGATCGTTAAAATTTCTTAGTGCATTACTTTATCATAAATAATCATTTTGGACCTTTTTGAAATAGTAAACGGAAGTATAGGGAGTTTTTTGGTCATTTTTCCTTTTAGGGTATATATATATATATATATATATATATATATATATATATATATATATATATATATATATATATATATGGGAGCCGATCCACACCCACCGGTGGAGAAATAAAATTTCTCCACCAAACCGCTACAAAGAGTAGCGGTTGGCATTATTGATTGCAAATACACAATCGCAACACTTTGTTGCGGTAACACCCCCCCATGGACCCCCTCCCCCTTCCCCCCCATGGCCCCCTTCCCCCAGTCTCCCCCCACCCCCAACCGTAACAAAGAGTTGCGGTTGGCCCCCCTTCACCCACGTGGCCTCCCCCTTCCCCACAACATGGCCTTCCCCCTTCCCCCATGGCCCCCTTCCCCCGTCCTCCCCTCGGCCGCCACGTGGCCTCCCCTTTCCCCCCATGGCCCCCCATCCTCCCCTCCCCCCATGGCCCCCCCATGCCCCCAACGGCAACAAAGTGTTGCAGTTGGCCCCTTCCCCCGGTCCCCCTTCCCCTTCCCCCGCCACGTGTCCCCGTCCCCCTCTCCCCCACCACGTGGCATCCCCTCCCCCCGCCACGTGGCCCCGTCCCCCCACCATGCCCAACCGCACCACTTTGTTGCGGTTGGCATGCCAACCGCAACAGAGTGTTGCGGTCCCCCCACCCCATGTGGTGTCCCCCCCCGTGATGCCCCCCCATGGCCCCCCTTCCCCCTCCCGTGATGCCACGTGGTGTCCTTCCCCCTCACTCACGGATTTTTTTTCTGTCTTCTTTCTTCTCTTTCCTTCACTTTTTTTTCTTTATAATCCCTCCTCCCTGAACCCTTTCTTCCACTCTCCATCATCTTTACCAACTATCTTCATACGCCAAATCTCACCTACAACAATACAAACAAAAAAATTTTACGCTAGAAGCTCGGTGGATAACCGCTAGAAGATCGGTGGATTTTTCTTTAAATATATCAAGTCAAAACAAGTAAGTATTTTTTGGGTTTTCTTGTAATTCAATTCAATGTTAATTTCAAAGTTCAAAAATAGTCATTGTAGACTCAAATCGAAGATAACGAAAAATACAAATTGAAGGAAACAAAAATCAGATCAATCGGAGATCGGATGAGCGGTATTACATTTATAGATTCCAAAATAGCGATTTTTAGGGCGTCTAAATTAAGATTTTTCATGAATTTATAAAAAATATCTAGAGCTAGATTTTGCCAAAGTGAGAAAAAGAGACCCTAGTTATTTTTAAAAGATCTATATCAAGGAAAAATTTCAGATTTTTTCAAATACTGGAAAGGGGTTAACTGATACGGGGAACCTTGAAACTTTGCACTGTAATTTAAAATATCAAGCCAGCGCGATTTTGCGCGAAACTTTTATAAGAACCCTAGGATGTTGGGAAGTTCCATCCCCCAGGATTTCGGGCCATTCCAAAGTCGTTAGCTATTTTTTTGGCCGAACGGACTTTTAAGCGCTCGATCCGGACACCAGTTCGGAATTTTTTGGCGAAAAGTCCGTAGAATACTTTTTAGATCAAGAATGAATTTAGGAAGCTTAAAATAGCATTTCAATGCACTTTTGAGCTCGTTCTGATGCCAGGGGTATTTTGGTAATTTGCCACCCCGAGAGGGGTATTTTGGTAATTTTACGGTGTTAAGTTTTTCAAAGGATTTTCTAGTCCAGAAATGTAAGTAAAACACCTGAAAGGTTGTTTTGAAGCTGGTTTGGGGCGTTAGGGTGATAATGAACCCCCGAGGGCATTTCGGTAATTTGCCGCTCATCGGGGGTATTTTGGTAATTGAACATTGTAACACAACTGGAGGAAATAATAGGAGTGTAAGACACCCGAAAAGTTATTTTACCCTTGTTCTGAGATGTTTGTTGGGTCGATAGCTGCCAGGGGGTATTTTTGTGTTTTGGTAACTCATCCCCTTTAAAATTTGATAAAGGAAATATTTGGTATATAATTGATGTAATACATTTAAAAAGTAGTTTTAAAGCGGTTTTGAGGTGTTGGGGCTGTAGCAGCCATCAGGCGGTATATTGTTAAATAACCACGTTGGCGCTAAATTTTAGGGAACTAGCGTAATTAAGCGTTCGGAGTTGTGAGAAGTGAGGAATTATTTTAATACATTGAAATAATGAGATAATTACTATTGCTAATGCGTTGGTAAGCTAGGTTAAAGATCCATTTATAGTTTTGGAATGTAAATATTATGGATACTAAGTTGGTTTACGATTATATTTTGTTCTTAGATATATGGATTTCAACGCCGGACCTCATGATACATCAATCCTATACGATGACGATGACCACGTCGCGAGGCACGTATTTGACGGTGTCGATAGGGGTGTTTTGGAAACAATTCAAAGCACAAGTCACCACGATGAGTGGGTACTAAATGAGGAACAAATACAACTATTACACCGTCAAAATTTATCTATGTTCACCGATCCCGGGATTTGGTCTCGACACGACGATTGCCTTATATCCGCTCTAGTTGAACGATGGAGGAGCGAGACGAACTCATTTCACTTCCGGTTTGGTGAAATGACTATTACATTAGAGGACGTCGGATTTATACTTGGAATCCCATGTCACGGCAAACCCATTACTTCGAGCAAAACGTCTGCATCCATAGCGAAGATGGCTAGGCAGTATTTCCCGGGAATTCCGAGGGAAGCTCTTACAACGAACGGCATCAAACTTAAATGGCTGAGAGAGCAGTATGGCGTGCTACCGGATGAATACACTCCTCACGATTTCGTGACGTATACGAAAGCATTCCTTCTGTATATTATTGGAGCCATATTACTTCCGACGCATTCGAAAAACACGGTGCATCCGAAGTATATGGTGTTCTTGGAGGATCTTGAGGAGGTATACTCGTATTCGTGGGGTTCAGCTGTCCTTGCGCACCTATATCGAGCACTGCACAAAGCTACGAGAAAGGGTGCCAAGTCCATTGCCGCCTGCCTCACTCTATTACAGGTTTGAGCATTTATTTTCTTGGTTGACGTGTCAATATATTCTAGCCTCTTAATGTGCTAATTCCAGATAATGTTTGCATTCACAGGTTTGGTCTTACGAGAGGCTACCCACGGGTCGTCCACAACCGCAGGAATATTCCGATGAGACGTGGCCTAGGGTGTGGGCCTGGGGGCCTACGACCAACCGGAGGAGACGGGTAGACCTGCACCACCATCTAAAGTTCTATCGGGGGGAACTAGAGATACTCAATGCATCCCAGGTGACGTGGCAGCCATATAGCAAGGTGATGCATCGGTTGGATGAGTGGTGTTGGCAACTTCCGGTGTCGTACGTGCTGGCAGGTTTGGTTCGGGTGCCGCTTATTCACTTCGAAGTATGTGAGTTTCAGATGCCCGATCGAGCTATGAGGCAAGCTGGCTGTCTACAAGGGATACCAAAACCCGCTGTAGACATGCGGCCATACAGGAGTGGTCGAGGGCCGAACTTCGAGGTGCCTGATGCCTTGAATTTGTTGAGCGACGAGGTGCAACAGTGGAATACCTGGCAAGAAACATATGATAGCCTTGTATCGCTGAAGGCCGACAGCATCAGCATTGAGGAGTACCTGCAATGGTTTCTCAAGGTGACGCGCACGAGGGTGAATCGCCCTTCCCAGGCGAGGAAGACATCGTATGCGCCACGTGAGATCTATGACCAGTTCTGGGCATTGAACATTGTAAGTCATGCTAGTGTTGTTTCAATTTTTATTTGCGCACCTTATCTACCATGCCTGAAATGATTAGCCATATTTTGTATGCATGTTTTTTAGGTTGACCAGGGCACTGAGGTGTTCAAGCAGCTGGAGGGGTTTGACTGGTTTGTCGCGCAGGCTCCTGACAATCTCAAGAGGTCCATTGAGAGGTACAAGACTGAAGTTCAAAACTTTAGTCTTGCGTACCGGGGTTACCAAGGGGAGCCGTCTAGTCGCTTGCCTCCTGACGCGTACGACTATCAGCCCCAGAGTCAGGTGTGGGAGTCGTCTACTCGCTTCCCTCCTGACGCGTACGACTATCAGCCCCAGAGTCAGGTGTGGGAGCCGTCTACTCGCTTCCCTCCTGACGCGTACGACTATCAGCCCCAGAGTCAGGTGTGGGAGCCGTCTACTCGCTTGCCTCCTGACGCGTACGACTCTCAGCCCCAGATTCAAGTGACCCAAGTAGGAATCCAGGCATCGCGCCCAAGCATCCGGTCGGATAAAGGACAACCGACGAAGCCATTGAGTCCGGCCAAAAGGGATTGGATCGACCGGCACTACTTTGGGCATGAGCCAATCACTACAGCAGACTTTCCTGTTGCTTCATTCCTAGCTCACTCAGATCTAAGACTGTTGGCGCCGAACACAGATATTTCGAATTTTCTCATTGACGCTTATATAGATCTGCTGCGTGTTAGAGAGCTAAATTATAACCCCTGCCAAACTTTGAAGCTCAACATGTATGCCTCTTTTGTTATCCCCTTCATGGTGAATAGCATGAAGGAGTTCACAGAATGGAGGAGGAAGCGAGGGACAAGCAAGGGTGAATGGCGACCATCTGCAAACGTGCTTTCCTACTTGAACGCGGACTATCAATGTCACGCAGCTGATGCGAACCTAATCATGCTACCTGCTCTTCATGCAAGCCACTTCTTCCTATTAGTTCTCTTTCCAGAGAATAAAGTGGTCCACATATACGATAGCCTAAGGGAAGACGGACCTGGTCAGCAGCTGGCGCAGATGTACTCCACGTACATCAATGCGGTGGTTAGTTTATATCTTGACCTTCGCTCATAGTCTATTCTTCTTGTTACATAGGCTTGATAACCTTTTTTATTGTTGGATGCAGACTACTATCATTCCACTAGCGTGTCGACATTTTAAGGGGGAAGCCATCACGAGCAAAACCATGATAGATCCTTGGACGGTCGTGACGATAGAAAACCGACCAAAGCAATATAACAGTCATGATTGCGGGATTTACGTCCTCAAGTACATGGACTACATAGCTCGCTCAGATGTGCTCGAATATGAAACGTGGTCTCGAAACGATGCCTTGACGTTTAGATATAGGATAGCCTGGGAGCTGAAAAAGGGTGTAGCTAGACGCCTTCCTTACCATTATCCTGAGATGTAGTAGACGTTCGTATGTGTTTATTATTACTATTGTTGGATTTTGGATATTAAGGTTTGAAATTAAATTAATGTGTCTCGGTTTTTTTCCGAAATTGATACAAATGGGCTAACTAGCGTGCCTAAGGTTCAATGAGCAAAAAAAAAGTGACAAAAAAATTACGTAATTTTTCGGAAGTTATGAATTGGGCCCTAAAGTGTGCCCGAACAGGCCCTTCCTAGAAAAATTCAAAAAATAATGTGTCTCGGTTTTTCCGAAATTGATACAAATGGGCTAACTAGCGTGCCTAAGGTTCAATGAGCAAAAAAAAGTGACAAAAAAAATTACGTAATTTTTCGGAAGTTATGAATTGGGCCCTAAAGTGTGCCCGAACAGGCCCTTCCTAGGAAAATCCAAAAAATAATGTGTCTCGATTTTTTCCGAAATTGATACAAATGGGCTAACTAGCGTGCCTAAGGTTCAATGAGCAAAAAAAAAGTGACAAAAAAATTACGTAATTTTTTGGAAGTTATGAATTGGGCCCTAAAGTGTGCCCGAACAGGCCCTTCCTAGGAAAACCCAAAAAATAACGTGTCTCGGTTTTTTCCGAAATTGATACAAATGGGCTAACTAGCGTGCCTAAGGTTCAATGAGAAAAAAAAATGACAAAAAAAATTACGTAATTTTTCGGAAGTTATGAATTGGGCCCTAAAGTGTGCCCGAACAGGCCCTTCCTAGGAAAACCCAAAAAATAATGTGTCTCGTTTTTTCTGAAATTGATACAAATGGGCTAACTAGCGTGCCTAAGGTTCAATGAGCAAAAAAAAAGTGACAAAAAAAATTACGTAATTTTTCGGAAGTTATGAATTGGGCCCTAAAGAGTGCCCGAACAAGCCCTTCTTAGGAAAACCCAAAAAATAACGTGTCTCGTTTTTTTCCAAAATTGATACAAATGGGCTAACTAGCACGCCTAAGGTTCAATGAGCAAAAAAAATGACCAAAAAAATTACGTAATTTTTCGGAAGCTATGATTCCACAAACCAAATCACAAATTTAAACATTATAAAAGTTCAATTTATACAACTGAAACATTAACCCTAACACTGATCATCATCATCGTCCTCCTCGACCATACTGCCAGGTTCGATACCTAACACTTTATAATGGTTTCTCTTGTCATGATCAGTCATCTTATTACACAACGCACACTTTCGCAATTTTTTTTGACCCGTTGCTTCTTCAATCGGATTCTTCATGCGTATTGCTCGTTTTCGCCCTTTTGTTTGAGAAATAATCGGATCAAAAATGTCGTCCTCCTCACCTTGCAGGCTAGTGCCGTCAATGACTGGCTGTGAAGCTCGATTGAATCTACCGGCTGGAGTCGTCCGACTAGTCGGAGTGTCCCGTCTTTCTGGTAATGCCATCCTAAACTGTGCAAGGTTAGCCTTATCCCGTGCGGCTGCTTCAACTTGATACCTGTACCCATCAAATGTTGACGCTGCATCCAATGATAAACCGTGCATGATGTTACAAAGGTGATTATATCGCAGCGTCTCAGATTGCTCGAAATCAACTGAAACATTGGGCACGTAAGGAATGTGACCGTGGACTCTATTGGCTTCCTTCGTCCACCGTTCCAAGATATACTGTGGAGGGATTTCACGAGCATTCTTGGCGCTAAAAACCCTCAACGCGTGTCGACAAAGTATACCTTTATGCTCAAACAGTTGACAGTTGCAATTAACCAACCCGGTGTCCATACAAACTGCTACGGTAAAATGTCTTCTGCTCCTCGGAGCCGACGAAGAGCACGGATTGGCGAAATTCGTCACATTTGTCAAAGCATAAACCTTGATCACTCTGGTGGAATACTCGTGCAACTTTGTCATGCTATATTGATTCGACTTTAGTAGTTCCTCTTGAAACTGTCTAAACATTTCCTTGGTATAGACTTGAGCCGCATGAGCCTCCAAAGGTGAAAAAACTACTATGGCTCTTTCTCTGTAAACTGTAGCCGCGTCGGCTTCTCTCTCAAGGAAAAATTGCTTGTCAAGGGCTTTCTGCATCTCTAGTACGAACTCTGTTATACTTGAAGAATGGCCTACGTACCCATCAAAGAATGCATTCATACCTTCGCTTCTCGAGGTCGTAGTCATTCCGGCTGCAAAAAACTTCTTGGTGTAGGCACCGACCCACTGTGTCTTGATCTCATACAACGATTGTAACCATTCATGATTGTGCAAATGGTAGTCATCCATTAACTTGGCCCACCTCTCCTCGAACACGTCTACCGTCAACGATTTCTTCACACATGTATTAAAGTCAGTCTTGAATGTCGGATGGTTTGCATATACATTGTGAAGCCGTTCGGGATATTTGTTGCTTATGTGCCATGTGCACAGGCCATGGTGAGTATCTGGAAGGACCTTAGCGATTGCATTTTTCATTGCCAGATCTTGGTCGGTGATGATGGTCTTTGGAGGAATATGATACATTGCTTTAAGCCACGTTTCAAATAACCACGTAAATGACTCCTCCGTCTCATCCCTAAGCAGGGCAAAGCCAAACAAGATTGACTGATAGTGGTGGTTCACCCCGGTGAACGGAGCAAAAGGCATAGAGTACTTATTTGTGCGGTATGTGGTGTCAAACGTCACAACATCCCCAAAATTTTGGTAAGCAGCTCTAGAACGGGCATCCGCCCAAAATATAGTACTAATGCGGTTCTCATCATCCAGTTGGAGACTATAGAAAAAGCCAGAATTCTCACTCTGAAGGTGCCTGAAGATATCAAGTGTAGCTTGAGAATCACTCTTACCGAAAGACTCTCTCCTCTGAGCACGAAGTTCATTTCGAAGGTCTACTTCGTTGAAACTCAACTTGTCAATCCCCCCAGACTGGCTTGAGAAAACCCCCATCATTCTAGAAGGTGGAATTTTAGCCTCGGCCATTGTAAATATCAGTTGTCTGTGTGCCGCGCTTATTTCTCGGTGTTGATGAATTTGACCAATCTTACTAGGGGTCATCAACTGATGATTATGGCTCAACTCCACTCCCGTCACAACCCAATGGTTTTCATTTTTCCGGTGTACTGCATACACATGGGCCTTGCAGCCAGTACCCGGAAATGTGTCCCGTTTTCTTTGTCTTGATGGCCCTTCGTCACTGATCCGAACAACCGGGGGTACATACGGTGCTCCTCTATGACACTCAAATAGTCTTCCACAAATTTGATCTGTATTCGCCCGTTTTCTAGTAGTCTTAGTTCTAATACCGAAACCTATCGTTTTCGAATATGCTCTATAGTATGCTTCAACTTCGTCCAGTGTTTGAAAAACTTGACCCAAGTAAGGTGGATCAGAATCTTCACAAAAAGTATTTCCTCCAGTTGCATCCATATTTATACTGAAATCTAAAAAATAAAAATTATATCATTCTCAACAAGTCATAGAATTAAATAAAATAAAAATAAAGACTCTTTCCTCCAGTTGCGGAAAATTTTACAATGTTCAATTACCAAAATACCCCCGATGAGCGACAAATTACCGAAATGCCCCCGGGGGTTCATTATCACCCTAACGCCCCAAACCAGCTTCAAAACAACCTTTCAGGTGCTTTACTTACATTTCTGGACTAG
The DNA here is from genome assembly GCA_033070095.1 of Escallonia herrerae. Lineage (NCBI taxonomy): Eukaryota > Viridiplantae > Streptophyta > Magnoliopsida > Escalloniales > Escalloniaceae > Escallonia > Escallonia herrerae. Next base: position 79,713 of record JAVXUP010002336.1, on the reverse strand, counting down.
AAAGTCCTTTGAAAAACTTAACACCGTAAAATTACCAAAATACCCCTCTCGGGGTGGCAAATTACCAAAATGCCCCTGGCATCAGAACGATCTCAAAAGTGCTTTGAAATGCTATTTTAAGCTTCTCGAATTCATTCTTGATCTAAAAAGTATTCTACGGACTTTTCGCCCAAAAATCCCGAACCGGTGTCCGGATCGAGCGCTTAAAAGCCCGTTCGGCCAAAAAAATAGCTAACGACTTCGGAATGGCCCGAAATCCTGGGGGATGGAACTTCCCAACATCCTAGGGTTCTCATAAAAGTTTCGCACGAAATCGCGCTGGCTTGATATTTTAAATTACACTACAAAGTTACAAGGTTCCCCTTAATCAGTTAACCCCTTTCCAGTCTTTGGAAAAATCTGAAATTTTTTCCTGATATAGATCTTTTAAAAATAACTAGGGTCTTTTTTTCGTACTTTGGCAAAATCTAGCTCTAGCTATTTTTAAAAAAATTGTGAAGAACTGTCTAATTAAGTTTTCACCTTTAGAGACAATTACGTTTCGTATTCACATTAAACACACATAGTGTTACACCCTAGGAACACACACAGTGTCTTAAACCAAAATTATTTCCTCCAGTTGTGTTACAATGTTTAATTACCAAAATACCCCCAATGAGCGGCAAATTATCGAAATGCCCCCGGGGGTTCATTATCACCCTAACGCCCCAAACCAGCTTCAAAACAACCTTTCAGGTGTTTTACTTACATTTCTGGACTAGAAAGTCCTTTGAAAAACTTAACACCGTAAAATTACCAAAATACCCCTCTCGGGGTGGCAAATTACCAAAATGCCCCTGGCATTAGAACGAGCTCAAAAGTGCATTGAAATGCTATTTTAAGCTTCCCAAATTCATTCTTGATCTAAAAAGTATTCTACGGACTTTTCGCCTAAAAATCCCGAACCGGTGTCCGGATCGAGCGCTTAAAAGCCCGTTCGGCCAAAAAAATAGCTAACGACTTCGGAATGGCCCGAAATCCTGGGGGATGGAACTTCCCAACATCCTAGGGTTCTCATAAAAGTTTTGCGCGAAATCGCGCTGGCTTGATATTTTAAATTACAGTGCAAAGTTTCAAGGTTCCCCGTATCAGTTAACCCCTTTCCAGTATTTGAAAAAATCTGAAAATTTTCCCTGATATAGATCTTTTAAAAATAACTAGGGTCTCTTTTTCGTACTTTGGCAAAATCTAGCTCTAGATATTTTTTATAAATTCGTGAAAAATCATAATTTAGACGCCCTAAAAAATCGCTATTTTGGAATCTATAAATGTAATACCGCTCATCCGATCTCCGATTGATCTGATTTTTGTTTCCTTCAATTTGTATTTTTCGTTATCTTTGATTTGAGTCTATAATGACTATTTTTGAACCGCAACACTTTGTTGCGGTTGGGGGCATGCGGGGGCCATGGGGGGAGGGGAGGACGGGGGGCCATGGGGAGAAGGGGGAGGCCACGTGGCGACCGAGGGGAGGACGGGGGAAGGGGGCCAAGGGGGAAGGGGGGAAGGCCACGTGGTGGGGAAGGGGGAGGCCACGTGGGTTAAGGGGGGCCAGCCGCAACTCTTTGTTGTGGTTGGGCAGGGGGGTGGGGGGAGACGGGGGGAAGGGGGGAAGGGGGAGGGGGGCCATGGGGGGAAGGGGGTCCATGGGGGGGCGCAACCGCAACAAAGTGTTTCGGTTATGTATTTGCAATCAATAATGCCAACCGCTACTCTTTGTAGCGGTTTGGTGGAGAAATTTTATTTCTCCACCGGTGGGTGTGGATCGGCTCCCTATATATATATATATATATATATATATATATATATATATATAAGAGCTGATCCGTTGATAGCGCTAGCAAAATAAGAGATTTTGCTAGCGCTATCTGGCCGTCCATCACGAAGGGATGGAAGGCCCAGATCTTTTTTTTCAAAAGCTGTCAGTCGTCCGCTACATAGTATAGCGGACGGACTTCTTTACCATATTGCCCCTCGCCCCTCGTCCACAACACAGTGTCGCGGACAGCTTTTTTGGCCTGACACCGTCAGTCAAAAAGTCATCCGCTACACTGTGTTGCGGACGACTTCCGATAACTTTTTGACTGACACAATTCTAGACTTGTCTATACCATTAATTCTACACACGTCCGCTGCACCGTAGCGCGGACAGTACTGCCATCCTACTCACCTCCTTCAGCACAATTTTCTTCTCCTTCAGACTCGCTTCCATTTTCAGCTCCCTTCAAGCTTCGAGTAACACTTGCTTCAAGCTTCACTCAAGCAAGGTAAGTTTGTGAATGGTGAAGTTTTCTTTATGGATTGACTGGTAAAGTATAATTTATTTGTTTGGACAAAAAAGTATAGATTTTTTTATGTTCTAGAAATTTGTCACTCTATTCATCAATTTGTGATGTTCTACTCTAGATTTTTTGTGATGTTCTAGACATGATGTTCATCAAAAAGGTATAATTTGTTAACTTTAAATAATTCATTATAGTTTAATTCAATTTTTTGACGTTCGATAACTTCGGAAAATTTATCCTATTTAAATTCGAATTTTTTGAGATATGTTTGTTGTATTTTGGCATGATGAATTTGTTATTTATCTTAGTAATTTTAATTTGTTATGTTCAATAAATTAATAATTATTAATTTGGAGACACTTTTGAGATTATGTATATGGTATGTTTGTCATCCTAAATTGGTCTATTTGCCAAGGTAATTTTTAGGTAATATTTTCAGTTAGAAATGCCATTTGATTGTTAAGCGTAGTCTATTTCTACACAGGTCTTGTTTCACAATGTCTGATTTCGTGTCGAGCTCCAACGTCCCCGTAGATGCTAGTGATCCGTATCTAGGACGAACGTTTCAAACATTGGAAGAAGCTGAAGAATGTTTTCGAGCGTATTCATTGAGGGTTGGTTTTGGCATTAGAATAAAGACTACAAGAACAAGCAACGTAACAAAAAAGATATGCTCTCGCTTATACGAGTGTCATAGGGGCAGAAACCCACAGCAAAATGAGACACGCGTAGGCAATGATGACAGTGATGATGAAATAGGATATTCGCGTAGAAGACGGGACTGCTTTGAGCGCACAAATTGCCAGGTCAAGATGTTCGTAAGCTACAAACCCAAGCAAGATCATTGGCTTATTACCAGCCTGGAACTGGCACACAATCACCCGTTAGTAACTCCTTCTAAGGTGAGTCAGATGCATCAACACAAGAAGATGGGTAAGGTCGCGAGGAGCCTAATTCACACAATGAGCAATGCGCGAATTGGACCTACTGAGATTGTTAATGTTCTTGCTGAACAGGCTGGGGGAATTCAAAATTTAAACTTTAACACGACAGACGTTCGTAACGCGGTCCGAACCCATAGACGAGCCGCGTATGACCTCAATGATGCTCAATGTACAATGAGCCTATTGAAACGGATGCAGATGGAGGACCCGCAGTTTACCTTCGATTATAAACTTGACGACGAGCATCGAGTTAGTACAATTTTTTGGGTCGACGGTCGTTCGAGGCTAGCTTATAAGCATTTTGGGGATGTCGTGACTTTCGACACCACATACCGTACCAACAAGTACTCGATGCCGTTCGCTCCTTTCACGGGCGTCAATCATCATTATCACTCCATCCTGTTCGGGTTCGCCTTGTTAAGGGACGAGAGCGAGGGTTCTTTTGTATGGTTGTTTAGGACGTGGCTGGAAGCAATGAACTTCAAAGCACCCAAAGTGATCATCACCGATCAAGATTTGGCAATGAAGAAGGCTATTGCTACCGTCTTCCCAGACACCCGGCACAACTTGTGCACTTGGCACATAAGCAACAAATACCCTGAACGTCTGCATCACGTGTACGCAAAGTATCCAGACTTTAAACAGGATTTTGACAAGTGCGTTAACGATTGAGGAATTCAAGAGAGGTGGGAAAAGCTTGTTCGGGATTACTCATTGCAAGACAACGAGTGGCTCCAGCACTTGTACGAGCGCAAAGAGCAATGGATTGGCATTTACACGAGGAGGTATTTTTCAGCGGGCATGAAAACGACGGGCAGGAGTGAATCTATGAATGCCACGTTCGATAGTTATGTGGGTACAACTACCAATTTGAAGAGTTTCGTTGCATCCGCACAAAAAGCGGTTGCTTCGTTGTTCGTAAAAGAAAGGGCTGCAGACTTTGCAACAACGTACAAACAAAGGAGAAGGTTGCTTGAGACCCCGCTGGAGCTGAACGGTGCCAAAGTCTATACGAAGGAGATCTTCTTGCTATACCAAGTAGAGCTGCGAAAATCGGGACGATACAGTATAAACAAGGTGGCAAAAATGTCTACGCGTGAGTACAAGGTTTATTCGCTCGTGAATGACCTCGTCCCTGAGAAGCTGCGCAGAATTTATACGGTGAGCCATGACACATTGACGGATTCGGTGACATGTGTTTGCAAGAAGTTCCATGGCATCCTGTGTAGACACATTCTGCGGTTTTTCACCCAGAAGAATATCAGGACAATCCCCGATAAATATGTCCTGCCACGGTGGACGAAAGGTGCAAACAGGTTGCACGGTACCATTGCCTTTCCGGAGCACCCGTATACTGACTTTGAAGAATCAGAGACGTTGCGGTATAATCATCTGGTGACGATGTTCACCCGTTTGTCCGTAAAAGGTGCTGCTACAATGGCTGCATATAAACATCTCCTCGAGGTAGCTCAGCAGCAAGAGCCCATCGTCGACCAGTTGGAAGCAGCTTCAGTCAGCAATGCGGTTGACACTGAGCCTACTACGGGATCAGAAGATGACGAGCCGGGGGAGGAAGACGACAATGATATCCGGCCTTTGGACCCAATTATATCGCAAACGAAAGGCCGCAAGAGATCTACGCGGATGAAGAGCTCTATTGAACTGGCAACTCAACCTAAAAAGCTGAGAAGGTGTGCATTGTGCAACAAAATGACCGACCATGACAAGCGGAACCATTACAAGGCACTGGGGATAAGTCCAAGGGCTTTGCAAGATGAGGAAGAAGATGAAGCCGAAGATGAGGAAGAAGCAGCTGCAGTGGACCTTTAGTTTTTTGTATAAGCCATCAAGTCTGTTTGACATTTGTAATAATGTGTAATATTCTTTTGATGAGATTATCTTTCGACCGAAGACTGGAAGGTTATTTCTAATGGACCTATTAGAGCCGCCATCAAATCTAACTTTAGGTTTTTTTTTGTAGTTGGGCCGTCCGCTACACTATGTAGCGGACGGCGCAGCAGACAACCAAATTTTTAGTTGTCTAGAGTGTTCGCGGTTCACTATAGGGGACAATCCGCGGCACAATATAGAGGACAAGAAACCCTTGGTATGCCTTATGTCTGCTACACAATGTAGCGGACGTGTCTTACTTCTTCAAATACAAATCAAATAGGCCTATATTCTTATCTGTCTTACTTCTTTAAATACCAATCAGATCGGCCTTTCTTCTTTCTCCCATCAAACTTCTCTGTCTGGAACATCTCACCCACCCGCGACCCCTTCTTCGGCGACTGTCCTGATGGCTTCTGCTTCGGTGAACAGGGACGTTTCAATCGGCAGACACTTCTTCAAGGTCATGATGCCTGGGTTTCATACAGAACTTGTAGGCCATCCCTCTTTCTCTGTGTTTTCGTTGTGTTAAATGTTTTATCTTTGGTTAAAAACTTACCTGTCTTATATTGAATGTGATAGGCCATACCGGTAGCCTTTTGCAAATTGCTTACCACACTCTGGTTCGAAGCAACTTTAACCAGCCGCAAGGGGTCATGGCTTGTTAAAATCTAGAAGAAGAGCGGCCAAGATCAAATTTGTTTCGAAGAGGGTTGGAGCAATTTCTGCGAGCAGCACGACCTCAATGAAGGGGACTTTGTAATCTTTGAACACAAGGGGCATATGCGTTTCCAAGTGACTGTGTTTGACGATAGCACTTGTGAAAAAGCTTCCCCCCCCCCAATGTTGAAATCTGAGCCCTAATTTTGTGTAAATTGAACAACTTATTAATTTGAAAGATTGTGTTATTTGAACTATTTTAAGGTGTTCTTAATTTAAGGTTGTTAATTTTGCATTAGAGAATTGTGATTATTGAGGTTGTCATTGTTGTGTAATTCGGACGTCCAAATACAGAAACACGGATCTCCAACTCCTAAAAAAAATTTGTTTCCTCTACGTCCGCTACACTGTGTAGCGGACGGGGAAGTAGAAACAATTGAAGTCCACTTCAACACTTAGAGAATTTTTTTTTTCTGTATTTGGACGTCCGCTATACTGTATAGCGGACGGGGAAGCAGAGACAATCAACACATAGAAAATTTTTCTGTCTTTGGACGTCCACTACACTGTGTAGCGGACGGGGAAGCAGAAACGAAAATTTTTCTTATTTGGCCGTTTGCTACACTGTGTAGCGGATGGGGAAGCAGAAACGAACAACACTTCAACACTTAGAAATTTTTTCTGTTTTTGGACTTTGAAAATTTTTCTTATTTGGACGTCCGCTACATTGTGTAGCGGACGGGGAAGCAGAAACGAACAACACTTCAACACTTAAATTTTTTTTCTATTTTTGGACTTAGAAAATTTTTCTATTTTTGGACGTCCGCTACACTGTGTAGCGGACGGGGAAGCAGAAACAATCAACTTCAACACTTAGAAAATTTTTGTCTTTGGACGTCCGCTACAGTGTGTAGCGGACGGGGAAGCATAAACAAAATTTTTGTCTTTGGACGTCCGCTACACTGTGTAGCAGACGGGGAAGCAGAAACAACCAACTTTAACACTTAGAAATTTTTTATCTTTGGACGTCCGCTATACTTTGTAGCGGACGGGGAAGCAGAAACAATCAACTTTTACACTTAGAAATTTTTTTGTCTTTGGAAGTCCGCTACACTGTGTAGCGGACGGGGAAGCAGAAACAATCAACTTCAACACTTAAATTTTTTTTGTCTTTGGACGTCCGCTACACTGTGTAGCGGACGGATACACGCCAGCAACTAAAAATTTCTCCCCTATTCAATCATTCTCAATGAGAGCAATAAAACCAACTCTAATCAAATCAACCCAAATCAAATGTCCACTGATATGGACACAAATCAGTCAAATCATTCAATCATTCAACACAAATCAACTGATCTCAACATAAATAAAATCACACCAATGACAGCTTTCTAAATAATCACGATTTATTAAAAAAATTATTGTAATGGTACAATGTCAACTAGGGGTCCTCATGTTGAACCGAATTCTGTCCTTAGATCGATTTTCAATAAACCTAATCGCTCTAGGCCGGCCTTTCAAAATTTGCCAAGCTATCCTATATCTAAAGTGTTCTACGCATTCTAAACTCCAGGCGGCCGCCTTGAGGCTCTCAGACCGACAGATGTAATCCATGTACATGCAAAGAAAGACGCCGCAGTCCGAAGTATTATGTTGCTTGGGCCTCCTCTTCTTCAATCAGAAATGGAGCTTTGGCCGCGCCGGTACGGGTAGACCACGGATAGCATTGACCATGGCACAAAATATATTCTGCGAGAAACAGAAAATGGCGTAAGACACGAGTTAACATTTACAATTGGCAAGTTACAATAAGCATTAAACAACAATCGTAAGATTACCATAGAGTCCAACTGGGCTTTATACATCCGCAGCACAGGCATGTGGAGGGTATCGTCGTGGAGACTGTCGATCACCGATATGACTTTTTCCGTTGGTTCATAGCAAACCAAGTACCAGTGGCTTTCCCCTAGAAATGGGATTAGAAACACGTGGGCAACCATTGCGCTCACTGGACTATCCCTATTCAGATACGCTCGTAGGTTATCGGACGGTCTCCACTGGCTCAACTTTTTCTTCTCCCTTCGTTCGACCCACTCATGCCATTCAGCCACTAGGAGGCTATGAAAAAAGGCATCCAACAAAAATACGGCCGGATACTCGTTCGGCCGCCTCCGGCCCCTTTCCTTCAGAATCTCCACGTAGGTAGATGACGCCGTTGTCTAACCAACTCCCCGGAGCCAGGGAGGACATTTCTCCCCACGAGCAACAGTAATCCATGCCCTCCTGGTGATTCACACTATATAACGCTTTGTCCCGGGGGAACCTGCTAAAATACCACTCTCTGATAATTTGGCATTTATGCGGCTTTAGGGGCTTCAGTGGATGCCCTTTGCGATATTGCCCTCGGGGGTCGATCAGCGGATCTTGCGAACAATCGGGGGGCTCGACCGGGGGATATTGCACTCCTTCGGGGGGGTCGACCGGGGGATATTGCCCTCCTTCGTAAGAGATGGTCCCGCCCATGGGACAATGGGCAGTGTCTCGACAGACTGATGTTTCCGAAACCCCAGTCCTGCGTGACTTGACTCTGAGAGAGGGGTTGGGGTTCCGAGTCCAGAAGCAAAGAGAAGGAGGGCGCACTGTACTCTTCCCACGGCACTTGAGCCTGGCCCATGGTGCTTGGCGGTCCCCAATCACCACCCATTCCCTGTACAGAGGGACCACCGTATCCCTGGCTCACCCCCGAAGTCTGTCCCGAGGGATCACCGTATCGTATCACCGTATCCCGAGGGATCATAAGGGGGCTGCCACCCCGGTTCCCCCATTCCCGGGTTGACGCCCGAAGGCTGCCCGATGCTTGGCTCAAAAAATTCCTGCAGCCATACGCCAACGCTTCGGCCTGTTGGCGAAGCTCCTCGCCCATTGCATCCACCAGATCCTTTCGCTCGCTCAACTTCTGGAAGAAGGCGAACGAGGCATTAACCTACATCCAAAGAGATAATAAATAAGTAACTTCATACACACTTAGAATCATCAAGTTCAATTAAAAGCACTGGTTGGGCAACTTACCAGATTGTATGCCATCTGCTCATCGATCTGACCCCTAGGGTGGTACTTCTCTCCGCGTTCAAACCTTACTGGAGCTACTCTCCTCCGGGTGATGCGGTAGTACCACTCATTGTACTGTTCGATGCTGATCACGGGGTCAGGCTCCGACACAATGGCCGCCAGCGTGTCCTGCCAGGAATCCCAAACCTCAAGTTCTCATGCGCACAAGTCGTGCGCATTTGCCTTGCCAAACCGTCCGACACCCGGTGGGTTCCTGTTACCCCTCATATTCGGCGCATCGGCTGGCAACCCCTGCAGGCACTCAAAATGGTGCATAGCACGATCTGGTAGCTGCCACTCTGCGACCTCGAAGTGGATCAGGGGTGTGCGTTGTAACCTGAAGAGCGTGAAGACGAACGACTCCCCCACCCGTCGCGCCAAATATTTGTACGGTGCCCATCGCATCTGGCCCAGAGATAGCGAGTCGAGCTCCCCCCGATAGTACGTAATGTTATGATGGGGATCGTCTCTCCTCGGGTAGTGGCTGTCCTTCCGGCTGTACTCCCAGGCGCACAACCGAGGCCACACATTATCCGTTCCGTCCCTACGCCTGGGTGCGCCGGTAGCAAGGTGTTCATAAGACCACACCTGAGAGCAAAGACAAATTAAATAAAGTATCGTCAAAATTTATTGTCGATTCAACAAAAAAAAATGAGCACGTAATGAAGATTTGTATGATATACCTGCAATAGCGAGAGACACGCACATATAGCTTTGGAGTCGGGCCTCGTTGCCTTGTGCAATGCTCGGTACAGGTACGCAAGAGTTGCTGCACCCCAGGCATAATCCCCAACCTCCAGTAGGTTACCCAACAACGGTAAATATTTGACGCTGACCGTATTCTTCGACGTTGTTGGGAACAGAATTGCCCCCATCACCCACAAGAGGAAAGCTTGTGTGTACAGCACAAGCATCTCGTCCGTGTAGTTTTTCGGGAGAACCTTGTAGGTATCTACCAACCACTTCAACTTGATACCACCAGTGCTAAATTGATCCTGGGGTATCGAAGTAAAGAAGTCCCTAGCGGTTCTCTTATTCGTTGCTTCTGACAGAGGAGCAATTACGGCCGTCCCGTCACCGGTAACCCTAAGATGAACCCTACATCTTCTAGGGTAATCGTCATCTCTCCGAGAGGGAAGTGAAACGTATTCGTTTCACTTCTCCACCTTTCAACAAGGGCACCTATTAAGTGCCGGTCAAGGTGTTGAAAGATTTGCCCATGCGTGAAAATCCCAAACCCAATCCCACGCAGTAACCGTTTTTTGTATTTGTTCAACTTCCAGGCTTTGAAATTATCGGACACTTCTACTGTGTTGAGAAGTGCTCTTTCCTACGAATTAATAAATACAATTTAACCAAAACAAACGGTATACAATGTTCGTAAGAATATGAAAGTTGATAAAATAAGGATCTTACCCCACCATCCCATAAGAGCGTACTGACATGGTTTGCTTGGTCGTATAATACGGAGGGATCTTCTGGTCCAGGGTTAAAATCCATTTTTTTGCAACTGAAATTATAGAAAAACGGCAAGGTTGGAAGCGTAAAAATTCTCAAACATACAACGCTAGCATGTGCTCATGTAAGTTGACATGCTGTATATATGCAAGTGAAATCACATGAACTTTTAAGCAATACACAATAAGCAATACACATATATTGACAAACGCTAGCACAATCCACCGCATACATATTCAAAATCATGCATAAGCCGTAATACTCATTACAACTCTAGATTATGAATGAATAAAGGATTGGATTGTGAACTTACGTGATTGATGAGACGATTAAAGGATTTCTTTTGAAGAAATTACGTAGATCTACTTGCCAACGCCACTAGAAAATTTAGTGAGAAGAAAGAGTGAATAAGAGTTTCGAAGAAAGAATGAATAAGAGTTTTAGAAGAGGTGTGTTTGTGGGTCAAGTCCGCTACATAATATAGTGGGCAGAAAAAACTGTCAAGTTGTCCGCTACACAATATCGCAGACGGTGGGATAAGGACAAAGCAACAGTCCTGTCACCCCAGGACTGGTGTGACAACTGTCAGGGGGTTGTGGATGACTTGACCACTGTTAGTCAAAAAGTCATCCGCAACACAGTGTAGCGGACGACTTTTTAACTGACGGTGTCAGTCAAAAAAAGTTGTCCCCGCACTGCGTTGCGGACGAGGGGCGAGGGGCAATATGGTAAAAAGGTCCATCCGCTACACTATGTAGCGGACGACTGACAACTTTTAAAAAAAAGATCTGGGCCATCCATCCCGGCCAGATTGCGCTAGCAAAATCTCCTATTTTGCTAGCGCTATCAACGGATTAGCTCCATATATATATATATATATATATATATATATATATATATATATATATATATATATAGGGACCAACCAGTCGTCCCCATAGTTTTTTTTGTCATCTGAAGCTTGGTAGATAGAGAGGGACAGAGAAATCGAGAAAGAGAAGAAGACTTTCCCGTGACATGTTAATTTTTTGGTAAGCTTGCTTTGGATTCATGTTACACACACACACACTTCAGGTATGTGTAAAAATGGGTGAACCGTATAGTGTGAGAGGGCTGTAAAATGGGTTCAACTGTTGGCGGCAGCCTTGGGCTGCCATGGTGGTGAGATCGAATGGAGGTGGTGGGAACCATGGCTACCATGAGAGAAAGGGTGGTTGTGGTGGCTGCAGACCATCATGAAATGGGTATTGCGTGTGGTTTGTGTGTGTTGCGTGATGTGTATGTGCACTGTATATGTGAAAAACAGCGTGTGCGTGAGTTTTGTTTGTGTAGTGTGCATAAATCAGCGTGTTGGTATGTGTTTCATGGGTTTGTGCACATAGAAAAAGAAGGGGAGGATTGCCGTGATTATGTGTTTGTGATGCCGTATGGTACGAACAAAGGAGGTCTACACGGGTACCCTAAACAAGTTGATATAGTGGGTTAAGGTGTGTATATCCTTGTGAAGGGAGGGTGTCCTAGAAGAAAATGGCAGTGAGGTAGTGGGTTGAGAAAGAGAGTGTGTGTGTGTGTGTAATGGACAAAGGAAGAGGGCACAATACTGTCGTGAGGCAGTGTGGGTTTTGTCTTTAGTGCCACAACAGTGAGTAAATTATGTGTGAACTTTGAGTGTGTGGGGGTGCAATATGTGTGTGTATATGGGTCTCTATGTGTGGGTGTTATTGTGTGCTTAAGAGTGTGTTCGTATGTGCTCTGTGTGTGTGTGAGCGCACGCGCGCACGTGTGTTGGGTGTGTGCATGTACATGTGTGGTGAGGCTGCCGAGACGGCAGCCATGTGTGTGTGACTTGTGTGCTGTTATGTGTGTGTTGTGTGCAGTGGGGTGTGTGTGTGGTCTGTGAGTGTGTATGTGTGAGTGTTTGTGTGTTTGAGAGTGCAATGTGTTTTGAGTGTGTGGGTATGGAGGAAAGAACAGCAGCTACTGCTAAGGCAGTAGCTGTGTTAAGTGTGTACGGGTTACGTGCATATGTATGTGTGTCTGGGTATGTTTTGTGTGTGTAAAATTATAGTATGTGTGTATGTATGCATATTATGTGTGAACAATTGTGTCTAATGTGTGCTTGAGTGTGTTTATTTGTTTGCAATATGTGTGTATGTGTGTCTATAGTTAGGTTGTAGGTCTGTGAGTGCTTTAGGTAAGAAAGTGCAGAGGGGAAAAAGAAGGGAAGTGCGGATCGGGTATGGAGTTCGCTAAGTTGCCGCGTGCATTATATATCGTGTAGTGATCGTTAATACGTGAAATTTTACAATAGAGTAGCCTAAGATATATTAGATTTGTGGCAAAATTTTATAATTTTCTGAGATTGTAGGTATTTTTAATATTTTCTTCTAAATTTAGATTTGTAAAATATTTCGGAGTCTTTAAAACACATGAAAGAGTTCTGAAAAAATTAGAGTAATGTTTTTATAATATAAATAAGTCCCAGTTTAAGTTTGGTAATTTCTTAGAGTTGATTTGTTATCATTTCCGTATCGCATGTAGCAAAATGAATAATTTAATAATAGTTTTAATACCTTTTAAATTCTGGTGTCAATTTCTATAATTTTCTTAAGTATTCTACAGCTGTTACAAAAATTTTGGGACTTTGTTTTAGCTAGAAATAATTATGGCTATTTATGGGTTTTCTTGCATTTAAAGAATTATTTTATTTTCAAAGATTTAAAAATTCAAAAAATCCATATTTTGACATTTCATATTGTTTTAAGCTATAAAAGTGTTTTATTACAATTTGTTATGAATTTTGGAGTATCGTTACGCATTAAAGAGTGTATATGGTTTTCGATTAGGTTGGCCGTGTGTGGGACCCGCTTTGAGTTACATGATTTCGGGGTTAGAAGTGAGCTCATGGTGAGAACTTGATATCAGATTTATAGTATAGTAGCATAGATTGTGTTCTAACAAATGGATTGCCAATCTAGGTTTATTCAGAGAATTCTGATCGAGATCGATTATCATCGCTTAGCTTGGATCGAGGTAAGGATTTTCTCTCTGAACCCTATTTCATTGTTCTGAATTCAAACAGCTTTACGAACTTCATTGAGCTCTGATTTTTATGATCGATATAAAAATATTTTCAAATTGCCCACGAAATCTAATTTGAGCTTTATAGCGATCATTTAAAATTATGGTTCATTCTCAAAAGTTTATTGACTCAACATCATAAAACATTTTCAATTGTATTTATATCTTCTAAATGTTGACATGAGTTAGTAATCCTGGGAGTTATAAGGATGGATGGTGCGTATTGTTAGATTTATAAGGATGGTCTGCTGGTTGGGTTAGACTAGTACCTAAATGGACTAGTAAGTGTACATATGCATATATAAAGTGTATCGAACACCGCCAGGGTGGCTTTGATATATTGTACTGCTCATGTTCAATGTTATTTATTTATGTTTTATTATACATAAAGTGTTTTGAATGACTATTAATTGAGGAATTGAGTTGATACTCGTCCCTATGTTTATATCAAAATAACTATGGTTTCATTTAAAAGTTCTTTGAAAAGATGTTATTTGACTTGAGAGTAAAATGTTTCGAATCGTTCATCTTTATCAAAATATTTTGTTTTATATGAAAATCCTTTTAAAAACTATCATTTGACTCTATATGAGAACGTGTCCGTATCGTTGTTGTTTTTAATCTTTTATCAATCTTACTGGGCTACCAAAAGCTCACTCTCCTTTGACTTCCTTTCCGTAGGTGATAACCAGCGTTAGATTACTTTAACTGGTTTAGAGGCAAGCGAACTAGTAATTGAAGTTACTGTATTGTCCATTAGAACTCTTGCGTGGGTAAATAGTATTATTTAATTTTTTTAGACTTAGATTTGGTATTTCATTTATAACAGTGAGTTGAGAGTATGATTTGATTTACGGCTTAGTTGCTCTGATAATGAATGCCCACTTAGCTGTGAGGTTAATATTGTCTTAGAGTGAATGATTGAGCGAGTGTCTAACGTTCCGAATTTACAGGATGTTACATTTAATGCATACATTATTAAAGCAAGGGACTTGCCTATTGTTAGCATGCTTGAGTGGGGTAGAAAGATTGTGATGAACATGATATAAATTAAGAAAAAAGGGATGGAGAAATTTAAGGGTGCAATATGTCCTAATATTGTGAGAAAGTCGAAAAAGGCTATAGTAGAAGCTAGGAATTGTTGTCAACTTGAGTTTGAGGTGGATCATTTTAACGAAACCAAGATTGTGAACTTGGCTTCAGGGAAAGGTAGCTGTAGGATATGGATCTCACTGGGATACCCTACTGTCATGTTGTGGTTGCCATATTTGTGTACAGAGAAAGGCCTGATACATACATAGACAACTAATATAGCAAGGGTTTATTCGGATGCTTATAGTAGTATAATACATCCCGTTTCAAGTGAGGATGCATGGGTGGTAACTGGTTTGGATGCTTTTAGCTCCTCATTTCTGTAGAAGACCAGCGGGCAGGCTAAAAAAGACGAGGAGAATAGGTGATGATGAGCTCAGAAATCCTTCTACAATGGGCAGGAGCAACAAACATATATCACATGTGCAAGGTGCTTGGAAAGGGGTCACAACAAAAGGTCTTGCAAAGGCCTATTCCATCCACAGTCCAGACTTGTAAGGCAACCTCAACAGATATGGCCCAGTCTAAAAAAATTTAACTTATTTTTGTAACTTGGTCCAAGCCAACTTGTATGGCTTACTTTATTTGGATCATGTCTTTTCTTTCTTATAGGCCAACACAAAAAAAAAAAAAGGAAAAGGAAAGGCAATAGATAATACTATGACTCCAGCCAAAAGAAAAAAAGGTGCTTTCTGTGATAGGTAGAACTGTTCACTTCACACTTTTTTTTAAAATACAATGTTGTCACTAAAAATCTTTTTTTATGAGAAAAGACTCGCTAATCAATCAACAACATATGCAACTTCTATACAGCCAACTCCTCTATAGGCAACTCCTTCATCAAGGCTACAACCAACTCTTTCATCAAGGCTATAGCCAACTCCTTCACTAATGCCTACTATTTCACAGCCAACACCTGCTACAAGACCTGTTACAAGACCACAACCACAGTTAATGACATAAATTGAGTGTTCTGTTGTTTATAAAGGGATGGCTGCTGCTAACTGTTATTGTTTCTGTTGTGTTGCCATAGCCATATACACCTATGACTACTTGGGTTCCACCTGGACCTACAACTCAAATGCATGCTTCAACATTATGGCCAATAGTTACTGTTTCTAGGCCTCCAATAGCTCCAATCAATTCAACACCTCAAGGTACCACTAGAGGAGTTGTCATGGCTGACACAACAAGGGTTGTCCATGTTAGTTGTTGCTTTGGGAAGGGGATCACAAGTTGGCAAGACAACATCTATCAAGGGCAATACATCAACTATCAAAGCTGCTAAGAACAAGGGGAAAACACGTTGCAAAAGAAAAGGGGCAGAAGTGGACAATAGTTAACTTGGATTATTAGGACATAACTGTTAATTTTGGAATATTTTGTTAGGATAGAACTTTGGTATTTGTGGACTTTTGGTCAATTTTTTGCAACAGTTTGTCAAGTTCTTGTTCTAGTACACTGGCATTATCCATTTTGTGGCAAAACTTTTGGAACATAGTTATGCAGATGGAATATTTTTTGTATAGGATTTAGTGAAGTTTGTGTTCAAGTACAGTTGGAAATTGGAATACAACTTGAAGTTTGTGTTCAAGTTTATGTGCTGTGATTTTACTGAAGTTTGTTATATAGTTTTTCTATTAGTCTAACCATTGCAAAAACATCATTTGAATTATAAATCTTCATAACAAAGCCAAACATAACCATTATTTAAATTATTCATTTGAACAACATAAGAAAGGCACACAAATCCCTCAAGAATAAATAACTTCATAAGCTTAACAATGGCTTCAATTCCTTCAAGTTTGGCAGCCTATTCATTGCACTTACAGCAACAAATTTATGCATCTAAACTGACACATTTTTCACCAATACTTCCTTTCTTCTCATCTGGGCTTGCTTTATAGGGTGGTCACCAACCCAAAAGTTGCATTCTCCTTTGTTGCATGCATAAAAAATCTTTCCACAGCTTGATTTCTTCTCATCTTCAATAACTTTTATCCTAGCTCTCTTAGCACAAAAACAAAACCTCCATGAATATCTTATATCAACATATGCACACTGCATTCTACATTGTGCTTGAAAAAGACATAGACCTAGCCAATGTGATGTTTCATCAAACATTTAATATGCAAATAATAATAAGAAGAAGAAAACTAGAAAAAAACAAAAAAAAACAATCAGTTTCAAAGAAAAAGACCATATCATACCTTCAGTTTGTTTTTCTGTATCATCTTGAGCTTCAAATTCAAGCTGAGGAGCTTTCTCGGTTGCATTTTTTTTGTTTGAAAGCTTATAATGGTCCATTAGATCTATCTAAGGACGAAAAACCGATTTCTAGGAAAAATTTAGCAGTTATACTTACCCTCCAAGTGCATTTACCACAAAGGCGGTTAAAACACACAGTTCCTTGACGAATGCAACACATTTGTAACCTCAAGTGTCTTTTGCAAATTTTGTAACAATAGGTGCAACAACCCCAAACCACAAGGATATTCTTCATAATTTTCCCTTCGTTGATTTGTTTGGTGATGACCAGAGCGTCGTCATGAGGAAAAAAACACCTCTTCAAGATCAGAGTCATCAAAGTCGAGGGAGGTTTTGAGCCACTTGGAAGGGCATTGCCATGTCTTATGAAGGTTGCTTGTTGAGCGAGAATCAGACTGACGTGCCTGGCCAAACATCTTAGGCCATAGCTGCCAAGGTGACTCCGGAATTGAGGTTATCAGTCAGGAGCTTCTTCGTGTTGAAGCAGACATAATAAGACTCCAAGGACTCTTTGGGTCCTTCTACTATGAGGAAAAGGCGGCCGAGTTTTTGCACTATACTCGGCTCATCAAGAAATTACCCCTGAAAACTTGGCTAATTGAGCCCAGCATAATATCCAGCAGGGTGGTATATGCTGAAACCGTACATGGGCTGCTCCTTTCAGGGTAATGGGGAAGGCGTGGCACATGATTTGCTTGGGTACGAGATGTAGGTTCATGCAAGAAGATAAGCGAGCCAAGCACTCGATCAGGCCAACAGTGCCATCATACGACCTGCAAGGAGGTATCTTAAATTTTGTCGGGGTTGGAAGAAGCTTGATTTCTTCTATAGATAGTTATCCGGTGATGACTAGTGAAGTGATGTTTCATTTGAAATGGCAATCTCGGGCCCATCTAGAGGATTGTCGGTGTGGTGCTGTTGGGCCGAGTGGCTTCGTAAAAGCTTTTGTCCTGCCTTTTTTGCCGGGGATAACAACATTCGTCATGTGAGTGTTCGCTGCCGGCCTTGTTGAGATGTTGATCATAATCTTCATTGTAGAGCCTTCGTGCCCTGGTGGGTGTGTGTAAGACGTTTGAGGACTGTATGCCTCCATGCAAAAGTAATCTCGGGGAATGGTTCTGAGGCTGGGATTGGTGCTCGATGTAGGCTTCCGAGCAAATCTGGCTGGTCAGCCATGATGTGCAGTGGGGCTGATGTACCTGTAGTAGTGGTTACCGCTGTAGGGTGGCATTCGGACGGATCGGCGATCGGACATTTTTTCACTAGTGCTTCACACTTTCATCACTACAAGGTGAACTTCACTAAGAAATATGCATCATGTGCACGAAATTTGGAGATGAAAAGAAAATATACATCGTCACAAAAGTCTTAGCATCGGTGACAAACACGCCCAAAACTGGAAAGGATGCATGACAAGGTTTTTGTCGCTAATACCTTAAGCTTTGTCATGACTGGTATGTATTTTGTGATGACGAATACAAAAAATCGACATGTAAAAACTGGGTCACAAAAGGACTTTGTAATTGCGTAGGCTTAGAGACAAGAACATAAGAAACTTCACATTGAATTTCTTTGTCAAAAAAATTGCTGAAGCATGTTATTTTGTCACTAAAAAGCAAAATACATGTGATTTAACGGCAACATATTTTCAGCACAACACTTGCAATAATTCCTTCATTGTTGACTAATAACCAAGAACAAGGAATCCAATACTAAAAACCAACCATTTCTTATGAACTCTTTCAACATCCAAAAGCACATTCAAACCAATTTCCAACCACTGAAATGTCTACCATGACATAATTTATCTTGCAAAATATTCAGCCATCATCTTCTAATATAAACAAATAATATCCACTTAGAGCAAAGCTTGATCCAAAAAGGTGATACTGTTTTTACGTGTGCCATCTGTTTGGATTTGAACCCCTAAAACAGGTACAATTAGCACAACAAGAAAAAATATTGTAAAAACTATCACACACAAAAATATGGACACGGATATTTAACGTGGTTCCGCCTCTTGTGTATGTCCACAAGGAGACAGTGAAAATGTTCACTATAAAGTGGAGAAGTTATAAGGGAACTTTTACTCAGTCACTCAGAACCAATTCCCAGACACCCAGACTCACCTCACTATTTTTCTTTGAGTGAATAAAAACTCTATGTGATTTTTTTAACTCACTAGTGCTATTACAAAAACACTTAACACTCTTGCAGAGCTACAATCATAAGCTTTAAATGCGCAACACTCTTTTTAGCTCTCAGTGGCTAACTCATCGATGTATTACTGTCTTTAGCTCTCAGTGGCTAAATGCTTCTAAGTGTTGGTGTTTGGTGTGTTGAAAATTGTGATACCCTGAAAAATAAATTAATCTTACCGTGAATTAGATTAATTAAAGTGGGCTATTTATATTAAGTAGCATTATTTTTAGGATAATTAGGTGTTAGGGAGTAAAATGAAGGGTTAGTGTGGCCTTGGCGTCAACGTGTAATTTTACTAAAATAGTGGGGTCAAAACCTAATTTAGGAAACTTTGGAGGCTAAAGTACAATTTTAAAAAGTGTGCACTTGGGTGTCAAAATTTGAGAGAAAGTGATCATAATGTGGCCACCTCCAACTAGAGTTTCTGATGACTAATGAAATCTAAATATAAATTAATGGAGTGGATGAAATAGAAACAAAGAAAAGAAAAGAAATTAGGGGGAGGAAAATAGAGATCAGAGAAAAAAACAGGGACTCATGGATAGGAAAAAAAAAAGAAGAAGAAAAAGAAGGAGAGAAGAAGAAAGGATTTGAGAAAAAGGGGCATGTAGGTGTGTATTGAGGTGTATAAGAGGATTTGGGAACGAAAAGGGAGAAATTGGTGGGTTTCAGGGGGGTGCGGTGTGTGTTGGGGTGCATTTTCAGTGTATTCTTGACATTGTGTGCTACATACGGGTTAATATGGGTGTTTGTGGGTGCATAACCTGTGTATGTGTGTGTATTCAAGCGTTGGAGTGTGCATTTGAGGTGTAAGAATGAGTTATTGGGGATAGCAATGAGTGAGTGTGGGGGAAGTGTATGTGTGTTTGTGTAATCAGTCGTGGGGGGTGAGGGGGATGGAGAAGACGAGGTGTGTGTGTGTGTTTTAGGTGAATTAGTGTGTGAAATGATTTGAACAGTGATTGTTTTTGTCAGTAAAAGTAGGAAATTAATTGAACAGGTTGTATTCGACTTTTTAAAAAATTGTTACGGTCAGATTTAGACAAAGTACAAAAAAGTGACCCTAGTTATTTTTAGGAAACCTGTACTGTGGAACAATTTTAGATTTTTTCGAGGTCAGGAAGAGGGGTTAATAGACATGATGATTTTGAAAATTTTTACGGTAAAATTTAAAATATCAAATTGATGGGGTTTCAAGCGAAAATTTTATGACGACCCTAGGATGCTAAGATGTTCTATTCCCAAAATTTTGGGACGTTCCAAAGTTGAAAGCTATTTTTGGTCGAATCGGCTTTTAAGCGCTCGATCCAGACACTGGTTCGAGATTTCGGGAAAACATTTTTTAAAATATTTTTTATCTCAAAAATAACTTAAGGATGCTTAAAATAGCATTCTAAAGTGTTTTTGATATTTTTCCAGTGCCGAAAATTTCTAGGGACATTTTGGTAATTCGCCACCTAGAGGGGATATTTCGTAATTTTTGCTATAAAATTTTTTGAGGGACTTTTTTGTCTGGAAATGGATGTAATATATCTAAAAAGTAGTTTTATCGTGGTTTTGGGGTGGTGGTGGTGTAGCAGCCATCCAAGGATTTTTTGGTAATTTGCCATATGGAGGCTAAATTTTGGGCACACGCGTAATTAAGGGTCCGAAATGATCGGAAGCAAGGAATGGTGGTAATACATCTATAAGAAGGGAGTGTTACTATGGATGCATCATTAAGGCTAGGTTAAGGATCCAGTTATCGGATCGGATAATCTAGCTCTCGTAAGACGCTATGAATGGTTAAATGGAAGGGATAGAATAAAGAGCGTGTATAGGTATGAATGATGTCTAATGAGTAGGTTATTATTTGACTAGTTGATGCCACTCCTTGCGATCAGAGGTTGCGAGTTGCTTCAGCTATAAGCCAATGATGTAAGGACAATGCAATTCTAATATGCGAATTCATTGTTTCGATTAGCATGCCATGTTGATGACGTTTTTGTTAGGCTCTTGTTGTTATGATTTGACACAGGTAGTCATTGTGATTGATATTCGTTTATATATGAATTGTGTTGTTGAGGACTTAAGGTAGAATAATTTTCCTTAGTCCACCCCGTTGTTGAAGTTTGGTAAGAATAATTTGCGTCCTAATATGTTATGATTTGATTCGATTAGCATACCTGACGTTGGTAATGATATTGCGTGGGGGTTGTTGTGAGATGTCGACAAATTATTGATAGCCGATATTGTAGGTCCCTAAACTCACCGAGAAGGGAGTGGGGGGCGGCTAGGGGATGAATAGGTGTTTATAGCTTTAAGCAGAAAGTTAAACACTTAACTTACAGTGTAATATTAGAAACAGTAAATACAAATCAACACAAGGATTTATACTGGTTCGGCCACACCTGCCTACGTCCAGTCCCCGAGCACTCCACACAAGGGAGATCTACTCGAGCCTTTCACTACACAACTAGCTTCGGGTGCTAGCTCAAACCAGATCCGAAACCCTTCAAGGTTTTCAACGATTACAAGTAAAAGAAGGATTTACAATTGAAATACAGTACACACTCCTTTATGAGTAAATATTACAATGAAAACAACAAAGCTAAGCTTTCTTAGGTGGAAAGATCTGAAACCTTAAAGAACTGAACTAAGAAGCTTGCTATTCAATATCTCAAAGAGGAACTTGCTTAAGGAATAGTATATCAAAGTATAAATAAGATGAGAGAGTCTTTTTGAGAAGAGTAAGAGACATTTTTTAAATATCAGAAAAGTGAGTAATAAATTCTCTAAGAGTCTTTTTTATAGTGAGAATGAATATGACCGTTGAAAAGTAAATAAAGGAATAACACAAAGATTCGTTTGAATGAATGAATAAAATCAGTCGAAGGAAATGGTTGTAAAACATCTCTGAAGATAGCTGTCTAATGAATCCAAGATCCATTCGAATGAAATGGAAGAGCTGAGATATTCTGAAGCTACTGAAAGATTCAGTCGAATGTAAACTTCTTTACTTCGAATGAAAACTTTTGCTTGGACTAAAAAGTGTTTGCTTCGAATAAAAGATGTTCGCTTTGAATAAAAGATGTTTGCTTCGAATGAAAACTTTTAATCCGACTGAAAAGTTTTGCTTCAGATGAAAACTTTTCACTTCGACTAGAAATGTTTGCTTCGAATGAAAACTAATTGCTCCGACTGAAAATTTTTGCTTCGACTGAATTTTTTTTTCTCCAAGTGAAAACTTTTCACTTTCCAAGTCCAAGTCCAGGTCCAGGTCCAAATCCAATCTTTGACCAATGAATATTTCACGTTATATCTGATTATGATGGGTCCTGAAATCATTATTAATAACATTGTTAGATTGATGTTAAAAGCAATGATCTTGGAATCATCAAAATAATAAATCTTGACTCTTAAAGTCAACAATCTCTCCCTTTTTTATGATGACAAAATATTAATCTAACATAATATAACATACTCCCCCTGGATCAAATAATTATTCACAGACAACAAACAATTTATGAACTGCTTAATATTTCCAAAAAATAATTAGTTTGATGATTACAATAATTTTTTCTCCCCCTTTGTCAAATCAGAAAGAGGGGAAAGCAAAAAAAAAAAATCTAACATATTCGGCGACCACCATGATTATAAGACGAAGGATCTGGAACTGGGGGAAGATCCGTAGTACGGACTTCAACGATTTCTACCACACGAGCAAATCGCGGCATGGGGTGGTTGAAAGGAAGGTTTGGATTGAAAACCATTGTTTGCCTTCGATTCCTTCATGCTGAGATGGAAAGACATCGGGACGAGTGAAAAATCCATGCGATTGATCAGAATCTGATGCGCGAAGAAGCGGTTCTGCTCAGTCAGAATACCTCTAGACAAATAGGCTTGGGGACATTAAGGGTGAATTGCAGCTTCATGCTGACATTGTAGATCTTGCTGCATGCAATTCAACCGGTCCAAGATGAGAGTATGGTTAAGGGGAAGGGATGAGATGTTGGAAACAAGATCATTTAAAAGTGTGTGGAAGTCAATTTGATTTGAGAGAAGTTGGTTTGAGGACTATCGAAAGGAAGTGATATGGTCAAGAAGAGCGGTTTGATTTGCAGTGATAGAAGCGGCCAAGGTAGTTTGGGATTCAAGTATGAGTTGATCGCTGTTGGAGAGGCGAGAGAGCTGCTCAGAGAGAGAGAGGATGTGTCAGAAGATAGAGAGTTGTCGACATTTAGGTTTGAAAAATCAATGAGTGGACTGAAAAGAGGGTCAAGGGGTGGAAGCGGTGCAGAATAATTGGGATCAGATGGCTGAGGTGGTGTAGAATGTGAAGGGTCAGTGGGCTGAGGTGGTGCGGAAGAGGAAGCATGAACATGAGTTGACTTAGGTTGTACTGCCCACTCAAGAGAAAAAGCATGGGTAATGGGTCTGTTCTTACTGTAAAACCAGCACGACAAAGGGAAGTGATGTTAAGGCCGTGGGTGTTAGAAATGGGGACGCATTCCAAGGCATATGTAGGTTGAGGAACTTGGAAGTAATCAAAAACTTTTGAAAGAAGAAAGCAATAAGGAAGATTAACATGAGTTTTGCCTTTACGGGAAGCCATATTTAACGTAATTATACCTGCAAGATTTAGTGGTACACCTCGGATAAAGTGGGTAAGAAGGATAATGTCAAGGTAAATAAAGTAACATAAGAGCCGAAACGGACCACAAGGTTATATGAGAGAATTAGATGGAGGACACGGTGTAAGGGTGAGGGGTCGGTAAAGGCAGGTTTTTATGCTTGAGCGAAAGATGGGTCATTAAACAAGGTTTTACTTTCTTGTAGAGGAGTGAGGAGGCTACTTGTGTGCCAAGAATTTTCGAGAAAAACGACAGTAGAAGATTGATTGGAGAAATAAAAAAATTTGGGCTAAAGTGGTGGCGGTAAGACAATTGGTCACACCATTTATGTAGGACTCTAGAGTACCGGTAGCAATGGAGTTATACGACATGTTTGCGCATAACATGCGTATCAGGTGGGGATAGTAGACAAAAGGGGTAAAAAGTAGGGACGTACAACCCATACGTTCAAAAAAGGGCGTGACACCAAGTTGTGTCATAAGCTCAAGGTCACAAGGATGACCAAGGACAATTTCTCGACTTGCAAAATCTATATAATAGTTGACTTGGTCGTCAGAAGTTTTAAAGAAATGGGGTAGATGAAGAATTTTGTTAGCTGAGATGTAGGGACAAGTGGGTGAAGGACAGGTGGGTGGAGGAGCGGAAGATGAGGAATGAGCGTTTGTACCTGGAGCAGTAGAGATAGGCGGTGCAGGAGATGGATTGACAGCACTAGCAGAGAGGGCTGGTGCTACAGGAGTAGAAGCACATATGCCACGACGAGAGGGAGTAGGGGGAACCTCTGGTTCACGTTTAGATTCTTCTTGTAAGCGAAGATGACAGCGGGAGCGAGGGCAGCGCGTGGATGGGTCCATAGTCAAAATAGTCAAAAAATACAAGAAGTGAGAAAAGTAAATAGTGAAAAAGGAAAGGAGGGGTTTAAATAGACGAGGCTTTGTAGTCTACTAAAAACTGGGTTTCATTCGACTGAAAAGATCAGAGGGATAGACAGTGAAAGGTTCCAGTTTTATTCGACTTAAAAGATCAGAAGGATAGACAGTGAAAAGTTCCAACTTTATTCGACTGAAACTTTTTCAATCGAATAAGAACTATTCATTGGACTATAAAGATTTCATTAGAAGGAAATATTGTTTTCTTTGACTGAAAAAACCAGGAGTGAAAAAGTAAATATTTATTCGACTGAATACTTTCAAGTCAAGCGAAAACACTTCATTTGAAGGAAATGTCATTTCTTTCGACTGAAAAGAACAAATGAAAGCGAAAAGATCAAAGCAAAAAGACATCTAGCTTAGATCACACATTCCTAGGCGATGGTGAAGGGAACAAAAACTTGATTCAGCTAAGGGTTTTGTAAAAATATCTGCAAGCTGATCTCCCGAATCTACTTTCTTTAGTTCTATCAATTCTTTTTGAATGTTGTCTCTAAGAGAGTTGTGATGGACATCGATGTGCTTTGTATGAGAGTGTTGATCAGGATTCTTACTAATATTAATAGCATTACTACTATCTACATAATAGGAATATTATTTAAGAAAACACCAAAATCCCATAAGGTTTGACGCATCCAAGGAACATGGGCACAACAACTACCAGCTGGAACATATTCCACCTCAACTGTGAAAAGCACTACAAATGTCTATTTCTTACAGTGCCATGATACAAAAAATTCACCGAGGAATTGGCTGGTACCACTGGTGCTTTTACCATCAACAAGACATCCGACATAATCGTAATCAGAAAACCCAACTAAATTAAAAGAAGAATTTTATGGGTAGCAAGTACCTAAGTTTATCGTCCCAGAAAGGTATTCAAAAAGGCGTTTAACTACGGTAAGATGGGATTCTTTGGGACAGGCTTGAAAATGGGCACAGTTGGGCACACTAAACATTATGTCAGGCCTAGAAGCGGTAAGATAAAGCAAGCTACCAATCATACCACGATAAAGTTTGTGATCAACATCCTTACCATTTTCATCTTTAACAAGATTACCACTGGGAAATATAGGAATACCTCTAGGTTTAGCATTATCCATACCAAACCTTTTCAAAAGCTTGGCGTGTACTTTGACTGATTGATGAAAATCCCTTTTTTGATTGCTTGATTTGGAGACCGAGAAAAAAAGTAAGTTCTCCCATCATACTCATCTTAAATTCCCTGCGCATATTCTCTGCAAACTCTTGGTACAGATCATCGTTAGTTGCTCCAAAAATGATATCATCAATGTAGATTTGGACCATAAGAATATGCATACTTCTAGATTTGGTAAAAAGAGAAGTATCGACTTTGCCACGAGAGAATCCATGATCAATGAGGAAGCTGCTAAGACGATCGTACCAAGCTCGAGGAGCTTTTTTATGACAATACAAAGCCTTTTTCAATTTAAAAACATGATTGGGGTATTTTTCATTTTCAAAACTGGGAGGTTGTTTAACAAAAACTTTCTCTTGAATGACCCCATTCAAGAAGGCACCTTTCACGTCAATTTGAAAAAGTTTGAAATTCATATGGCATGAAAATGCCGAAAGCATTCGGATAGCTTCAAGTCAAGCAACAGGGGCAAAAATTTCGTCAAAATCAACCCCTTCAACTTGATTGTATACTTTGGCTACTAGTCTAACCTTTTTTCAAACAATATTGTCATCTTCATCAAGTTTGTTTTGAAAATCCCACTTGATGCGAATAAACTTTTGTTAAACAAGAGGCAGTACTAGATACCAAACATCATATAGTAAGTGGAAGTGGAAGCCCTAAAGGAAATAGTCTTATTTTAAATTGAGTCAGTTCATCTTGCATGGCAAGGATCCACCCATCATCTTTGAGAGCCTAATAAATATTTTTAGGCTCAATTTGAGAAAGAAAGTGAAATCAAGCAGAATAGATTTATCGAAGACTGGGTAGTTACCCAGTATTCAACATTACCTATTACTTCCTCCTTGAGTGGCTAGAGGAATGTCTCCAGCTCTTTAGAAGCGATTGAATTTCGATATTTTTTTTTCTGGATGAGGTTGAGCTCCCCCCTTCATTTGAAGAGATATCAAACCTTTTAAAGTTGAGGAGAAGGTCTTCGCTATCATCACTGCATGCTTACTTGGATTTTCAATATTAGATTCTTCAAAAACAACATGCATCAATTCTTCAACAGCAAGAGTCCTACGATTATAAACTTTATATGCTCTACTTTTCATGGAATAGCCAAGAAAGATACCATCGTCAGATTTTGCATCAAACTTGATCAAGTTCTTACGATTGTTCAAGATAAAACACTTGCAACCGTAAACCTTGAAATAATTAATTTTTGGTTTTTGATTTGATAAACGTTCGTAAGGAGTTTTATCAAGAATGAGTCTGATGAGAACCCTGTTCAAAACGTAACAAGAAGTGCTAACGGCTTCGGCCCAAAAATATTTTGGCAAAGAGTTCTCATGAAGCATTGTTCTAGCCATCTCTGAAGAGTACGATTCTTTCTCTCTACTACCTTATTTTGTTGGGGAGTTTGAGGAAAATTCATGAGCAATGCCATTTTGATCATAAAAAGGTATAAAATCTTTTCTGAACTCGAGGCCATGATCACTTCGAATTTTCTCAAGTTTCAACTCTTTCAATTTTTCTAGAAGCTTTAGAAGGCTAAAGAATTTTTCAAAACCTTCATCCTTATGAATTAGAAAAAGAACCCAGATGTATCTAGAAAAATCGTTAGCAATGACGAAGGCATAAAATTTTTCACCAAGGCTAGCATTTCTTGTGGGGCCAAAAAAATCTAAATGAAGAAGTTGAAGAGGACGAGAGGTAGAAAAAAATTTTGATATGAAAAGAGGTTTTTGATTGTTTGGCGTATTGACATGCATCACGACTCTTATCCTTGGCAAATTTCAACTTTGATAAGCTTCTAAAAAGTTCTTTCGAGAGTAGTTTCTTAATTAGATCCATATGCACATGACCTAATTTACGATGGCACAACTAAATATTATTTTGTTGAACGGGAAGGGAAACTTCTAAAGAAGAATTAAACCCTTCAACATAAAGAGTACAGATATTACCGTCTCACTTACCAACCAAAGTACCTCCATCTGAGGCATGAAGAATTAGGCAGTGATCACCTTCAAAACATACTTTGTGTCCACTATCAATTAATTGACTAATACTGATCAAATTAAACTTTAAACCATTAACTAAAGACACACTATCAATGGAGATAGAGTCGTTACCAACTTTACCTTTACCAATAATTTTACCATTTGAGTTGCCTCTGACGGTAACAAGGCCACCATCCTTTGGAGTGATATGGGAGAATAATGATTGATCACCTGTCATGTGCCTTGAGCATTCGCTATTGAGGATCCATTTGTTTGGATTGACCTTTGCTTTCATGCATACCTATAGATTCTGGTTTTGATCCTTTAGGTACCCACACTTTCTTGGGTCCTGAAAGATTAGGTAAATAAGATTTCGGCACTCAAACTTGCTTTTTTCTACCATAAACAAAAATTCTAATAGAATGTTGACCTCTACTATCTCTATGCAGACAATTTTTGTTAAGTGCCCCTTCTTATTATAAGCTGTACATAGTGTGAATAGTGAGCAGGAAGCTAAATTATTGCCAAAGAAATTTTTATAATCCTTTTGCTTCTTAGAAGGATCATAATCAATCCCATTTTTTTCAAAAAAATACCTTTGTCTTCCTAAAAGTATATCCAGATTTTCTCTTCCTTGTGTAAGCTTTGAAAGCGTAAGATTCAAATTTTCAATCTCTTTTTCTAACTGTCCCCTTTGTGTAGAAACTTTTTCCAGTTGAGATTTCAAAAGCTCATTTTCTACAGAGGTTTTTACACTTTTGAGACACTGGATTTTTGAAGACAAATTAGAGTTTTCCTTTCTAGAAGCAACCAGATCATTTTTTAAAGAAGCATTTTCAGTGATATAAAACTCAATCTTTTCGTCTAGCTCTTCCTTTTTCACTAGCCAACTCTTCAACAGTGTTGATCAAAGAGAGGGCCTTCTTTTTCAGAGTAGTATTTTTGAGTT
Organism: Escallonia herrerae; assembly: GCA_033070095.1. Taxonomy (NCBI): domain Eukaryota; kingdom Viridiplantae; phylum Streptophyta; class Magnoliopsida; order Escalloniales; family Escalloniaceae; genus Escallonia; species Escallonia herrerae. Next base: position 51,051 of record JAVXUP010002336.1, on the reverse strand, counting down.
TTAACTTTTCATGATTTTCACTCAGTATAAGAAAAGCTAACTCAAGCTCATCGTAATCAAAATTAGCATAAGGGATTACCTCATCTGAGTGACCATCTTTGGCCATAAAGCATAGCTGAGCTATATCATTGTGGTCGCTCATCTCTTTATCACTTTCTTCAGAATCATCCCAAGTCAGCAGAGGTTTTCTGGGTTTAAATTTCTTTTCTTTTGTGTCTCAAATGCTACTGCTTGTTGATTTATTCTTGAGCTACAGGCAATACTTCTTGATGTGTCCAGTTCCGCCGTATTTATAGCAAGCATCAAGATTTTTTCTTAAACTCCAATCACCATTGTTTTTTTTGTTGTGATTGGGTTGTCGGACTCCTTCTGATCTTTCCATCTCGCCAGTTTGTAAAGAACTTCTTGAACTTACGAGCAATTAATGCCGTGTCTGGATCAGAATCATCGCTGCTCTCTATAGGTTCATGAGAGGCCTCAATTTTGAGAGCTAGGTTCTTCTTCTTCGAAGTGGTCTCTTCCTCATCACGATTTCATGAGTCATTGGAGATCCCACCAACTCTTCCAACTTCAGCACATTCAGGTCTTGACTTTTTGAATGGTCCGGTTTAGAGGCTAAATACCAAACTGAACCGACCAACCTCGATTTGAAAAAAAATTCAATTGTAGTTGAATGGTTCGGTTTCTACGGGGTTGAACAGTTCAATTTGGACGGTTTAATAGGTTTGGGCCAAACTCAATTTTGAACAAGTTTAGGCCCAAAAATTAATAACTTATACATACTAATAAGCTCAAAAAATAACTGAAATTTTTTTATCATAATTAATAACACTTAGTGAGATGTAGGTGGCGAGTGAAAAATGTGTGTTACGTTAAGAGATCTACGGTTTATCCCATTTTATATGAGTGGTCAGATAACTAAGGTTAGTAAAAAATAAATAGGATTAGGTAAAAATATAGATATGTTATATTATATACGGTTGGTTCGGTTTATGCAGTTTCAAAAAAAATCTGAACCGAACCAACCGAACAGAATGTACGGTTTGGGAAAAAATAATCAAACCAACTTATTTTTATATCGGTTTGGAAATAGACGGATTGGTTGATTCGGTCGGTTTCAACGGTGTAAATGCTCACCCTTAGCTGTGACTTTAGCCTCCCATCTCTTGGGAAGAGATCTGAGGACTTTTCTAACGATCACCTTTTCTGGGTACGTTTTTTTCAAGAGCTTGAGTCCATTTATAATGAGAGTGAATCTGGAATACATTTCATTGATGGATTCATTTTCTTCATCTTGAAGGCCTCATACTGCTGGACTAGCATGTTAATCTTAGTCTCCTTTACATGATTAGTACCTTCATGAGTCACCTCTAGCAATCTCCACATCTCTCTCGCTGTGTCAGATGCTGAGACTCGATTCTACTCATTTATGTCGAAACTACAGCTGATAGTGTTCTTCACTCTATCGTCCATGGAGAAGAGGTGTGCCTAATGAGCATCCATTTCAATAATTCTCTTGGGAACCTTGGTTCCGTCTGGGCCATCCTTCATAAGGATAATTGGGCCATTTTCTAAAACATACCATACATGATTATCCTGCCTCAAGAAACTTCTCATCCAATTTTTTCAGTAGCTGTAATTATCATTCTTCAACAAGGGTGGTCGAGTAGTTGCTGAACCTTCTTCCATATTTGGATCTTTAGCTCTTGACGGTTAAGTCAGGAAGGAATAACAGAGCACACGGATCTGATACCACTTGTAGATCCTTAAACACAACTTGGGGGGGGGGGGTGAATAGGTGTTTATAGCTTTAAGCAGAAATTTAAAAACTTAACTTACAATGTAGTAACAGAAACGATAAATACAATTCAACAAAAGGATTTATACTTGTTCGGCCCCCACCTGCCTACGTCTAGTTCCCGAGCACTCCACAGAAGGGAGACCTAAACAACTAGCTTTGGGTGTTAGCTCAAATCACAGTACAGATCCGAAGCCCTTCAAGGTTCCAACGATTACAAGTGAAAAAAAGATTTACAATTGAAATACAGTACACACTCCTTTATGAGTAAATATTATAATGAAAACAACAAGCTAAGCTTTCTTAAGTGAGAAGATCTAAAACCTTAAAGAACTAACCAAGAAGCTTACTATTCAATATCTCAAAGAGGAACTCACTCAAAGAATAGTATATTAAAGTATAAATAAGATGGGAGAGTCTTTTTGAGAAGAGTAAGAGAGATTTTTTAGAGATCGGAAAAGTGAGTAATAAATTCTCTAAGAGTCCCTTTTATACTGAGAATGAATATGACCATTGAAAATTAGATAAAGGGATAACACAGAGATACATTCGAATGAATGAATAAAATCAGTCAAAGGAAATGGTTGTAAAACATCTCTAAAGATATCGGTCGGATGAATCCAAGATCCTTTCGAATGAAATGGAAGAGCTGAGATATTTTTAAGCTACTGAAAGATTCAGTCCAATGTAAACTTTTTTACTTGGAATAAAAATTTTGCTTCAACTAAAAAGTGTTTTCTTCGAATACAAGATGTTCACTTATAAGGTAAGATGTTTGCTTCGAAGGAAAACTTTTGATCTGACTGAAAAGTTTTGCTTAGACTGGAAAGTTTTCTTCGGATGAAAACTTTTCACTTCGATTAGAAATGTTTGATTCGAATGAAAACTAATTGCTCCGACTGAAAAGTTTTGCTTCGACTGGAAAGTTTTTGCTTCGAATGAGAACTTTTCACTTCAACTGGAGATGTTTGCTTCGAATGAAAACTAATTTAAAACAAGATAAGCAAGGACTGAAGGATTCAGTCAAATGGAAGATAATTTTTGGTCGAATGAAAAAGGAAAGTGAAGGAAACACTTTACAACTGAAAAGTTTAGTCGAAAGAAACCTCTTTCCTTCAAACAAAAATCCTTTTAAGAAGCACACTACTTGGTTTGGTCTTTTCTGGTTATTAGGAAGATCTCTAAAAAAGACTTAGCTTAAAGATTAATTACAAGGAAAGAAAAATACAATTAGGTCCAAGTCCAGGTCCACGTCCACGTCCACGTCCACGTCCAAGTCCATATCCAAGTCCAATCTTTGACCAATGAATATTCCATGTTATTGTTGATTATGATTGGTCCTGAAATCATTCTTAATAGCATTGTTAGATTGATGTTAAAAGCAAGAATCTTGGAATCATCAAAATAATAAATCTTGACTCTTAAAGTCCACAGATATTGCTCTTGATTGGGAACGTTGTTGAGGACTTGGTTAATTTCTCCCGAGGTTGCCCTATCGTTGGTTAATAACATTACCTAAAGATGGATGCGTTGTTGATGTGTAATGTCAATACTTACTGGTAATCAAGATTTCTCCTGTTTAAAAACGTCGTTGAGGGCTTGTGCCAAATTTCTCTCGAGTCTGGCCTGTCGTTGTTTGGTGATGTTATGTAGAGATTGTTGTGTGGTGGTTATGACATGTCGATAATTATTGAAGACCGATATTCCTCCTATCTAAGAGCATTATTGAGGACTAGTCGTTAAATTTCTCCAGAGTCCACCTTATTGATGATGCTTATGTTGAACCCCTATTGTTATTTTTCAAACATCGGTGTATCTTTTGACCCAGTATCACTTGTTTGGATTGTGCTATTGAGGACATAAGGTGGAATAGTTTTTCCGTAGTCTTCCACGTTGATGAAGCCTTGTTGTTTCAAGCTGTAACGCTGTTAGGGACGAACACTCTTTGTGAGTTCCTTTCTTAATGACAGAGTCTCTTTTGATTATTCGAGACTGAGATGAAAATCTTGTATAATGGGACATCAAAATGTGGAGGATGGCCTGTGAAACATGATCACTGGTCAAAAAGGATGTATGGCACTCGAGCTGAGTCTGTCGTGTCTGTGAAGTCCAGTCTGTTGTGTCTGAATCTACATTGCATTTGATTTTACTTTGATGTTAAGGATTTTAATGACTTATATTTCATTGATGTTTATTTTTGCGTTTCTTGTTTAGTGTTCACTTACATAGTCAGTCAGTCAGTCCTGTCCATGAGGAGGTGGCAATATTGCTGTTCTATTAGGCCTTGAAGCTGCTCAGTTTGACAAAAGAAAAATATCGTTTAACAAATCATGTTGATGCTGAAACTTATTGCAAACTCTTGGTTCATTGTCATCATTGAGATGATTGTTATTCTTTTGAGACCTTTGAATTACTTGTACATGATCTTCCTCGTGTTGTCTTGACTGCACGATTTGCGCTCATTCCTTATGTTGTGTTATAAAATTGACCAAGAAGAACCCTAGGATAGGAAAGGAAGCAAAAGGTAGAAAAGCTAAGCGAGGTGATAAGTTGAGCGAGGTGAGACAAGTTATAAAAAAATAAGGTAAAGGTTGAGCTACGGGGTATGTCGAGAGGAGTTACACGACAACAATCGTGTATTATGTTGTAATGTTTACGTTGCTTAAAGACTTGAAAGTCTTCTGCTGCAGTATGATGTATATTCGTAAGAAAACTTTTGTAAGGGTACACTTTGTGCATCAATTAATGAATTATGATGTATGAAGGTGTAGTTGCTCTGTATTCTGCACAGGGTTGACTGTGATTATGATCGATAACTCAGACCGGTGATGTCACTAGGGTTGAGGGTGTCACAAGTTGGTATTAGAGCTTAGGCAAATGATTCTGTAGGAGTAGAAGTAGAATCTTGATGATTTGGCTTAACTAGGAGGGTGGTTAAGATACGTGGGCTGAGGTTGGTGAAGGAATATTTATTCATGACCTCCCCTACTATTGTTTTAGGGAATGGAAGAAATATCTGGTTGACCTAGTGGTAGAAGAATGGTTTGATGATGATAAGATTGCGGTGCCGGATCCTGAAAAAAAATCCTGATGAGAATGTAGATAAAATAGAATCAGAGTTAAAGAAACTGGATAAAGGTCCGGTAGGAATTGAAATAAAAGGACCCGGTAGAGAGAGATGGATTGAACACTTTTATTATGTAAACCGTGAACGGAGACATGAGAAGCTAGAGCCGAGAATGAGTAGAATTTTGATGAGATTTTCGAAGAAAAAGTACTTTCAAGTGACGAGGAAAAAGCGGCTAATCGACAAGTCAATTCGAGTTCCAAACTAGTGGTGTTAACTAAACCATCGAGAGACTGAAAGTTGAATGAGAGGACAAGAAGTAAGTATCGAATTAGATATTAATGGAGACGATGGATGCCAGTATGCAGATTGTCCAAAAGGTATGGCATATAGTTTATGACTGCCCACCTCATAGGGCTTTATTTGAGGATATGCAACAAGGGATTCTAAGTGAGAGTCATTGAAGCCTAAAATTGTTGAAAGAACGTTATGGCTTCTCCGAGGTTGATGGAGTGTAAGAGTAGGGATAGAGTCTGCCTTTGAAATTGGACCTAAAGTTGTTATTGAGAAGGAGAAGGGTGACGGGGAACTAGTATCATTTACATAGTATTGTAGAAAAAGGTCATTTAATGATGAAAACCATTACCTGTTTGAGCGTGAAGGTTAATATTATATTGTGTAATTTTAATTATCGTGCTACTCCTTCCTCGAAAGACTAGAGAGGGTTCCCAATCGAGAGGAACCGTCATTAGAAGTGATTATGGGGAATGTCGAGGACGTACGTGAAAGGAATAAGCACAGAGTTGGGTTAGGTCAAGAAGACCTTAAGAAAGAGCTAGTGACACTTCTACAAAAAGATCGTGGGAGTTCCAACATTACAACCAATACAAACGGTGGTTGTTATTATAATAGCCCGAGTAAAAAGAAGAAAAGAATGTAGATCTCAGAACTTTCAGGATGCCCACCAGAGTGGAATCTCACGGGAGGGAAATGGTTTAGTGTAGACTACTACGTAGAATTGAGAGATGGAGAAGGTGGAGGAAAACCTCAAAAAGATAATTTTCGCCAGTCATATGTACAAGAAGAGTTCTAAGTTGTTGAGAATGGACAAAAACAAGTTGAGAAGAGTAGCTTATTTGGCATGCATTACCCGGAATAGGTGCAGATAACATGTTGATGATAAATATTTTTCCTTAAATTGCAGAGTATGTTGGAGACACATTTCTCGTGCTAAGTGGAAGGATAGAAAGGTAGAAAAGTATATCAGGAAATTTGGTGAGTTGGCCTATTTGCCCTTATCAAGTGATGATAGAAAAATTTAAAAAGCAGAACAAAATGAGGAGAGTGGAAAATAATCCTTAAAAAAGGATAGGTAAGGAGGTTCTAATGGTGAATTTCTATGGAAGTAGCAGAAAAACTGAGTGGTGGAGGCAGAGAATAAAAAGGTCTGGGAAGAAAGAAGGGAGCGAGGACGAAAAAGAGGTAGAATCCAGGATAGAAACTGGAAAAGTAGAAAGAATTGTAAAAAGCAAGTACATGATAAACAGTCCTAACAAAGTTCAGGACAAAGAGGAGGAGATAGAAAATGTAGATGGTGCGGATTGGGGCATGAGAGTACGGACTATCTTAAGGCAACTGCAAAAAGCCTTACATATATGAGTAAGCCGCCAAGCTAATGTCTAAGATAAATCAAAAGAGACTGTTTCAAATGTTAATAGCCAAGATATATATATATATATATATATATATATATATATATATATATATATATATTCAACGGAGGTGATCTAAAGGAGGGTGATGGTCATTGAAGTAAAAAGGAAAAGAGGGGTTTATAAGACTATGTGTCGATTATCCAAAGCTGAATAAGGTGATAGTCAAGAATAATTACTCATTGCCTCACCTAGATGATATGTTGATGAGTTGTGAGGTGCCAAGTGTTTTCTTTCTAAGACTGACCTTAGAAAGGGTCATCACCAGTTAAGGATAAAGAAGGATGAAGTTGTCAAGATTGTCTTTAGAAACATAGACGAGCATTACGAATTCTTGGTGATGCCATGTGGATTAATTAATGCCCTGTGGCATCTATGAAGTTGGTGAATCAAGTCTTTTGAGAGTACTTGATCATTGCGTTGTCGCCTTATTGGTGACCTTATGAATGGTACTAAAGGCAAAGAAGAGCTTACGGAATGACAAGTTTGACAAATTTTAAGAAAGCTAAGTTGTATGTCAAACTCTAGGAATGTGAATTTTGACTGGAAAATCTGGATATATGGTGTTGATACGGAAGCAAGTTAGGAGATCCGGGAAAAGTTGAAAAGGTGACAAATGGGAAATGTCGAACATCAGCATTTGAGATTAGTTACCTCCTAAGGCTCAGCGGGAAGCTACTAGAGGAATCATTAAGAATTTCTTCAAGGTGCCTGAATAGGGAAAATGGATTGCGATGATTTCTAAACCAAAGGCTATCATAAAATATTTCAACAAACTCTAAATCGACGTTCGAGTAAGGAGATAAGGAAGTAACAGTCTATTTTATAAAAAAAGTGCAACCAACACTTCCTGATTGAATCAAGGAGGCTTAAGGTTAAGATGACAGGATGCATGAGATCCAACACGGATTTGAAATGAAAAAAAGAGAGAAAATTTTGATTGTGATGAGGATGGTAATTACGAGTATGAAGGTTGGATATATGGTCTGCCTAGTGATGAATTGGTAAAAAAAATTATGAAGGATACTCATAGTTTTAAGTGTCAATTCACTCAAGGGAGATGAAAATGTACCCTAAGTTTCGGCCCAAAGAATTCGGGTGGCCTAGCATGAAGAGGGATATATCAAAGTTTGTTTCCAATGCTTAACCTGCCAACAAGTAAAAGTAGATCATAAGAAGATCGCCGAATAGTCGCAACCACTCTTTGTACCTGAGCGAAAGTGGAAACTCATTACAACAACCTTTATGTCAGGGTTACCACGAATGACTAATAGATACATGTCTATCTGGATTGTAGTGGATATTTTGACTAAAATGTCTTGATTTATTCTTATCCAGAAAAAATATTCTTTTGAACGACTTGCCCAAACTTATATTAAGTAAGTGGTTAGTCGTTATGAAGTTCCAGTAACTACTGTGTCTGAAAGAGACGCAAGGTTTATCTTTAGAATTTGGAAAAGTTTTCAAGAATAAATGAAAACGAAGTTGACCATGAGGACAACTTCTTACCTCAGACAGAAGGCCAGTCGGGACGTATGATATAAATATTGGAAAAGTGCTCGAGATAACATCTCGTACTAGGAATCACCGATAGAGGTTATTGATAGAGAGGAACAGGTTTTGCGTTAATGCTAGTGGTTGAACACTACAAGAAAAAGGACTTTTAGCGACGGGGAATCCCGTCGCTAAAAGACTTTTGGTGACGGACACACCATCGCTAAAAGTCCGTTACCTATAACCCCATCTCTAAAAGTTTTGCGACGAAATTTTGAAATCCGTCGCCTAAAGTCGACCTTGAATGACGGACCTATAAATAGAGGGTAAATTACACACGGCACCCCTGAGGTTTGCCCTAAACTACACACGACTCCGCCTAACTTTTTTTTTATTACACTCTGTTACATATTTTATTTTTCATTTGACGGGGTTAACGAAATTAATAAAAAGACACTAATACCCTTCATGAAAAAAACAAATTTACCCAACCCACTCCTACCGGTTCACCACCACCATACCTAAAAATCCCACACATACTGCCTATCACACACACAAAAAACCCCCCACAATCATCTCTATCCTCTTCTATTAATCTCTAAGATTCGTGGGAGGAAATTCATGTGAGATTGAAGGCAAATAAGGAAGGAAAAAGAAAGAAAATAAAGAAGGAAAAATATAACGTGGTTAGGAGAGAAAGAAACAGAGGGGGACGGGGTCAAGGACGGCAGGGGAAAGGGAATGGGAAGAGAGAGAGAGAGAGAGAGAGAGAGAGAAGATCGGCGTCCTCCTCAATTCCCTACTTAATTTCTTCACCTCTGGTCGTCGGGAGTTGCCCCTCCCACCTGGGACCATGGGCTGGCCTTATATTGGGGAGACCTTTCAACTCTACTCTCAGAATCTAAATGTCTTCTTTGCCTCCAAAGTGAAAAGGTCAGTTTCCAGCTCTCAATTTAGTGTCATTTTCTTGATGTTTCTTGATTTTCTTGATGCTTATTAGGAAGTGGGTGTTTTGAATCTTGGCAGGTTTGATGCTATCTTCAAGACTCACGTACTGGGTTAACCTTGTGTCATTATATCAAGTACCAAGGCTACGAAACTTATGCTCATTATGGTGGTGGTGGTGATTTGGGTGTTTCTTTTCCTTTGTTTGGTGAATTGGATGGCGACGGTTGAGAAGCCTAGAGGTTGAGAAGTAAAGTCGCGGGGTGGTGGTGGTTTGGTGATGATGATGTAGGTGTGTTGGTGGTGTTGGAGAAGGTGACTGGAAATTGAGTTTTGGGGGAGTTTGATCGGCAGTTTTGTGTGTGTGTGTATGAGAGTGAAAATTTACAAAAGTCTGCAATGGTGGTTTTTTGAAGGGAGACGGCGGTGACAGTGAAGGCAAAGATGAAGATAGATGGAGAAATAGAGAAGATGGAGGGGTGGGGGGAAGAGAGAGATCCATGCGCCCTGCGTATCTGCCATGGGGGATGGGTGTGTGTTGACAAGTGTGTGATTTTGTCTGTGATGACTTGTGTGTGCGGGGCAAGTGTGTGTACTGTTCATTGGAATGCTTAAAACACCTTTAAGGGGGCAATTTTGGTATATGACCAAAAATTATGCAGTGACCTAACTATTATTAACGGATGCTTGACGGCATGTAGTTTTGTGTAAACATACTACAAATTACAGGGAGCGGAGTGTAATAAAAAAAGTTATGGGATCCGTGTGTAGTTTAGGGCAAACCTCGGAGGTGTCGTGTGTAATTTATCCTAAATACAATTAGCGACGGATATTCTGTTGCTAATTGTATTTTTTGTAGTTTAATTTATTTTCTTTTTTCAGAAATAATTTGTTGTGTAAAATATTAAGCAACGGAAAAATGCGTCCCCAAATTTTTTGACGACAGATTCTTAGCGACAGATAATTCATCACAAAAAAATTTCTAATTTAGCAACGGAAAATCCGTCGTTAAAAATCTATCGCTTAATACTTCAGCGACAGAACTTCCGTTGCTAAAGAATAATTTATTATAGTGAGACTATTTAGCGACGGAAGAAAATTCGTTGCTAAAAGTCAAACTAATTTTTAAAATATATTTTTTATTTTCTTAATACCCAAACCTGTATTTCAAATTCTCAACAACACAATCTCAATCCAGCAAATAATTCTTAATGGACATTAGAGTTAAATAATTATTGATCCATCAGCAATTATTAAACCCCAAAACAGACACAACACATTGATGCCAAGGAAAGTGGGTTCGCAGTTGACGTGGAGGTGCCACAAGGAATACAGTCCGAGTCAGATGCCAAGTATGTTGATGTGAGACACAACAACGACGGAGCAAGGGCAGAGACCAAGGGCTTCCCAGACAGAGCTTAAGGATGGCAATGCTGCGAAGGGTGATGGCGCATGGTGATTACACGACGACAGTCACAGTCCAATGCTTAGGTCCAAAGTCAGGGTCCTGTATGTTTCTCTCTCTAGGATTCTAGAGTGAGAAAGTGAAAGTGTTCTGAAAATGTCCAATCATCCAAATGAATTATCAAGACCTCTATTTATAGAGGTTGAGATGATGATGTGATCACGCGAACGTGGCGCTCCCCGGGAGTGACACGTCACCGAAGGGTCCACAGCTGCCAGTGCTCCACAGACTGTTGAATCACATATGCACCCGGCCTGCCCCACACAGCATCACTTTGTCTGTCTGGAAAGACTGGCTCCCACAGCGTCAGTGTGGCCAGAGAATCCCCTTGATCTAGCCTCCAATCCAAGTCCTTGCAGAGTCCCACAGGCCTGGCAGTGGTGGGGAAGACCCGACACCCAACTGTCAGGCGGACAAGGCGCGATGCCCTCCGAAGACTTGCTACCGTCTCGGAGTGACACGGGGGTCATAGTCCATAGGGGTGCCGACGCAAGCCCCTAGTGCCGGAGCACGTAGGCCAGTCACGAAGACACCCTGGCGGAGATAGTGTCCCGGAGGAGTCGCCTATCCCGCGGGTGAGTCCTCGTGCCGGAGCACTCAGAGCTTGTCAAGGTAGCATCCCGGAGGAGCCGTCTACCTGACTGGCCAGGTAGCATCCCGGAGGAGCCGTCTACCTGGCGGAAGGGGAGTTAAAGAGCTCCCTGACGGAGATAGTTTCCCGGAGGAGTCGCCTATTCCGTAGGCCGAGGTAGCATCCCAGAGGAGCCATCTAGCTGGCAGAAAGGGAGTTGAAGAGCTCCCTGGCGGAGATAGTGTCCCGGAGGAATCGCCTATCCCCGCGGTGAGTCCTTGTGATGGAGCACTCGGAGCGAGTCAAGGTAGCATCCTGGAGGAGCCGTCTACCCGACTGGCCAAGGTAGCATCCCGGAAGAGCCGTCTACCTGGCGGAAGGGGAGTTGAAGAGCTCCCTGGCGAAGATAGTGTCCCGGAGGAGTCGCTTATCCCCACAGTGAGTCCTTGTGCCGGAGCACTTGTAGCGCATCAAGGTAGCATCCCGGAGGAGCCGTCTACCCGACTGGCCGAGGTAGCATCCTGGAGGAGCCGTCTACCTGGCAAAAAGGGAGTTGAAGAGTTCCCTGGTGGAGATAGTGTCCCCGAGGAGTCGCCTATCCCCGCATGATGTTGCACACTCCGGAGAGTGGGTGGAAGCATGTTCCACGACCAAGGCAAGGTGCGCATGGTGTGGTGAAAGGATGGACCGATGCAAAGAACATGGTAGTGTGATAGAGAGCCAAGGGGCACGACTGTGTTAGTGGTGCGACACATGGGCACGGCGGAGTGAGTAAGGTGCCGGGGGCACATGTGATGGAGATGGCGCACAGGCGAGGCGATTAACGTCGCGAAGACAATACTTGGTGCCAGGGCACATGTCATGGAAGTGGCGCATGGGCGCAGCGACGAGAGTCATGGAGACAACACTTGGTGTCGGGGGCACATATCATGAGAATGGTGCATGGGCGGCGACGAACGTCGCGAAGCAATACTTGGTGCCGGGGCACGCATCATGAAAGTGGTGTGGCGACGAACGTCGTGCAACAATACTTGGTGCCGGGGGCATGTATCATGAAGATGGCGCATGGGCGCGGCGACGAAGGTCGCGGAGCAATACTTGGTGTTGGGAGCACATATCATGAAGATGGTGCACGGGCGCGGCGACGAACGTCATGGAGCAATACTTAGTGCCGGGGGCACGTATCATGAAGATGGTGCACGGGCGCGGCGACAAACGTCACGGAGACAATACTTGGTGCCGGGGCACATGTCATAAGAATGGTGCATGGGCTCGACGACGAACGTCGCAGAGACAATACTTGGTGCCGGGGCACATGTCATAAGAATGGCGCATGGGCACGGCGACGAAGGTCGCGGAGCATATACTTGGTGTCGGGGCACATGTTATAAAGGTGGCGGGGCGACGAACGTTGCGAAGCAATACTTGGTGCCGAGGGCATGTATCATGAAGATGGCACACGGGCGCGGTGACGAACGTCGCGGAGACAATACTTGGTACCGGGGCACATGTCATAAGAATGGCGCATGGGCACGGCGATGAAGGTCGCGGAGCATATACTTGGTGTCGGGGCACATGTTATAAAGGTGGTGCGACGAACGTCATGAAGCAATACTTGGTGCTGTGGGTACGTATCATGAAGATGGCGCACAGGTGCAGCGACGAACGTCGCGGAGACAATACTTGGTGCCGGGGCACATGTCATAAGAATGGCGCATGGGCGCGGCGACGAAGGTCGCGGAGCATATACTTGGTGCCGGGGCACATGTTATGAAGGTGGCGCGGGAACGAACGTCGCAAAGCAATACTTGGTGCTGGGGGCACATGTCATGAAAATGGTGCACGGGCGCGGCGACGAACGTCACGGAGACAATACTTGGTGCCGGGGCACGTATCATGAAAGTGGTGCGGCGACAAACGTCGCGAAGCAATACTTGGTGCTGGGTGCACGTATCATGAAGATGGCGCATGGGCGTGCTTCGGGTGTCCCGAAGATGGTATGTGAGTTGAGTGTACCTGTCATAACAAGATAATGAATGCAACATGTAGTAATGACAAAGTTGGAAGTGATGGTATGCGGTCGTCGGACGACGGACGTCGCGAGGTCTATGCACGACGGACGTCACGAGGTTTATGCATGACGGGCATCATGAGGTTGATGGACAACGGACGTCGTGAGGTTGATGCACGATGGACGTCGCGAGGTTGATGCACGACGGACGTCCGTAAACATCGCGGAGGTGTAAAGACTTGAGAAAACAAGTGAGCGAGGGAGCGGAGGCCATAGGCCAAAAATGGGGGAAGGTCAAGGCCACCACCCTTAGGGAGGCTGAGGCTGACCCCTTGGTGAGGCCGTGGCCGACCCTAAGGGGTGGCCAAGGCCAATGGCCAACTCCCATGAAGGGAGGCCAAGGCCACTCCCCCTTTGGGTGAACTTTGGGCTCGCCGACGGAAGTTGTTTTGATGGGCAATGACAAATCCAAAAGTTGTGTTACGACGAGCGTGTCGACGTGAATCATACCCATGTGACAAACAAGGTGCCTAAGTCACATACGAAGTATATGAAGTGAACAAAGCGCGAAAGGGACTTTGCATGAAGAGTGGACAACCGGGGGGGAAGGTCAAGGCCAACACCCATGGTGGCTGAGGCCGACCCCATGGCCTTGGGGGAGGCTGAGGCTGACCCCATGGGGTTGGCCAAGGCCCATGCCCTTGACCCCGTTGCTCCGGTTGCGCTAATGGTCGATGTTTTTGGTGGAAAGGTGCTAGGGTGGTTTTGGTGTGACGAACGTGCTACCGTGTGTCACGTTGATGTGAAAAATAATTCGTGACTAAGTCGCGCGTGAGGCGTGTGAAGCAAAGAATGCACGTGATTTGGGCGCGTGCACTTTGACCGGTTCGAAGCGTTGAATACTGTGCTTGTGCGGACGTGTCATGCAAAATGGGACTCCAAGTGGACCTTTGGGTGCGGCCATAATAGGTTGGGAACACACATATGTATAAAGAATGAATTCTATATCAATCGAAAATAAATTGTATACAAAGTTCAGGAGGGCACGAGAGATGGGGACAATAGAGTAGGGGAGGGTAGGGGAGTACGAGTTAGGGGAGGGGGCACGAGAGCGGGATACAAACAGCTAGGAGGCCGGGCAAAGGCTGATCAGGGGTTGGCGAGACCCAAATCTGGACCCTGCTGATCGTCCTCGTCCACGGGTGCACTGGGAGGCGGATCCGGCTCGGCATGTCTAGCAGCATTGCCCTACAGATAAAGGCATAAACACATTAATCTTGATAGCAATTATATAAAGTGTTTACTCAATGTATGTAGTAGTTGTACCTGATTATTCACCGCGATCATCCTAAACACCTCCGTAATAATACTACAGATCTCGTCCTCTTGTAACGATAGCCACCCCACGGTCGGTGTCTGGGTCTGTGGAAGGTCAGCGGGGGGTGGGAACACTCCTATATAAACACATGCAGTCGTATCGGCGAGGCCGTGTACGAGGCTTTTTGGCCTATTGACAACCCCCCGGTGTATCCAGCCATTGCTTTAATCTCCCAGTACTTGTGGACACTAATGGCTATCTGGACTGCTGCCCAGACCCCCTGATCTGTTCATACGTGGCCTGTAAAATAATGATTTGATATTCAAAACATTAAGGCTACAAACATCAACAAAGGCAACAATTTAACAAACTAAACAAATTAATTTGTAACTTACACCGATCTGCCGGAAAATATCTGAAACAAAGTCCCCTGCCTGGTGTTGATTGTCCTTATCCTTCTTCCTGACGTGCGTCTCAGTGTACGTCAGAGCACAGACCTCATCCGGCACCAGGTTTGGGTGCTTAATCGTATTCTTGTGTCGAAGGACGTCGTGAGCCACCGACCCCTCCATGTGCCTAGGATCTTTATCGTGTCTGTTCTCGCTCCCATTCTTACTCTTGAATTCCAGGATGTATCAATCCTCTACTTATCAACCATCGCTCCCCATATCACTAGAGATATCCAATGAGGGGGAAATTTCTTCCGCGCCCTCTCCCCTGCATCATGCAGCCATCGCCGATTATTTTTGCCAATGTAGGCAAAAAAAGCCTGCTGCCCTAACGCTTGCGGCTCAGGCGACTCAAACTTGAACCCCTCATGCAATGCATCCAATTACACAATCAATACGATTAATTTAAAATTACGTTCTAAATAAATAAATAATGACCGAAACAAATGGCTAAAAACTATACCAGTCACTCCTCCCATAAGGACTCCCTCGTCGTGGCATCCCAGTCCTTCCAATATAGCCGTAGCTCGAAGAATCAGCCCTTCACAAGGACACCGATCTTTGTCTTTGCTAGAGTCTCCAGGATACTGATAAAGAAATAACCATCGAATACATTAAACAAATGGAAAGTAATAAATATCAAAATTGAAGATTATAAGTACTGCATTATATAATTTTTGTACTTACTAGCCCTCCTGGGTGAAAGTAACTCTCTATTTACACTGGGGGTCAATGCGCACCTCGAGTGTCAATCCACGGCCTCTTTGAGATCTTGCAAAACACCAATAATAATACAGATCAAATATAATTTAAATACCAGTCTAGCATTATGACCAAACGCCATTATCAAATATACCTGAGATAAAACCCACAGAAGAAGGAGAACCAGAGTGCGTATGGGAGGAATAGGCCTGGCGTTGGGCCAGCGGCTGGGACTGGGACTAGGGCTAGAGCAGGGACAACTGCTGTAGCTGGGGCTGGGTCCATGGTTAGGGCTGAGATTGGGCCCCTGCCTACTTGATGTGGGCACCATGTGCCTCATCATCAGCAGGCAATGACGAGGAGGGTGCCACTGGGGTTGACGAAGTTCAGTGTCCACCGCGACTATAGATGGCCTGTAATCTATCCATGTCTAACTTCGTGTACAACAAGTCCAAATTAAAAAAATTAACACATACAAAACAATCTATAGTCCACATCATGTTACAACACTATATAAATAAACCAAGTATAAAAATACTATATGAACCGAGGACTAAAAGAATGCATGTTACAATAGTACAAGTCAATCATCTTCATTTTGGGAATCATTGCCATCATCATCGTCGAACTCGTCATCCTCTTCTTCCTGGGACTCGTCGTCCTCTTCATCGAGTAATTCTTCCTCTTCGTCAGTAGACTCAGCCTCATCATCTTCAACACTTTCTACGTCTTCCGTGTCATTATCTACGACTTTTTCTCCTACATCAATTGTTGGATGAAGAGGGAGATTGTCCTCCTCGTTGTCCACCTCAACGGGTACTGAGATAGGTGCTTGGTCGGCTTAAATGTGTCTACCTCACTGTCATATGCCACCGGCAATTCCTTGGAATTAATAACTATATAACAATGAGATTTAGGATTTGTGACGTCCTCCGTGTAAAAGACTTGTGCAACTTGACTAGCAAACACAAACAGCTCGTCTGATGCAAACTTGACTTAATATTGACATCTACAATTCCCTTTGAGCTAACACGGATTCCTCTACTGCATGTGACATCAAACCATATACACTTGAACAGGCTATTTTGGGAACCTAGATATGTTAGCTCAACAATCTCATCCAGCTCTTCATAAAAGTCCACGCAATTCTCATCATAATTGTTGTCATTGACCAAGACTCCACTATTTTAGGTTTGTTTCTTTTCGTTCGGTCATCATCTTTTACGATAAACCTAAACTCATTAATGATATAGCCTCCATGACATGCTGCTTGTTTCCCAGGGCCTTAAGCTACTAGTTTCAACAAGGAGGCTATTGGAGCATCGACCGACTGAACTTATTATATAAGATGATGAAAGTTAATAAACCACATATGGAGTGGCATATGAAACATAGTATATTTTGGTTAAAGACTTACACGTCTTCTGAACCACTCTATAAATTATGATTTTTTATGAGAGTCAAGTCCAGCAGGATCAGTGATTATAGATTCTGCATCGAATTCACTACAAATTGAGAGAGTTAACCCACTGATCACACATTTTCAATTATGTACAGTAATTATGTTTATTCAAAAACTTACTCAATGAATATTGAAACTTCATCACAATTTAGAAGGGCATATATTGGTGCAGCACTGTACTCTACATCTGTTAGACATCGAGTATAGTTTCATCCGAACGGACTACCTCATTACTTGAATATTGACAATTACCCTTCCAAATGTGTGCTGGCTCCGGGCTCATTTCAGCCTAGTTGATTTCACCTTGTATCAATATTAGGCTCAAAATATTGGCTACAAATGTTTATAAGCTCTTCCATTACGTAAGTCTTAGCAATTGAGTCCTCAACACAAGCTTTATTATGGACTTTCTTCTTCAACTGGAACATGAACCTAGAAGTTTAACGAATAGAGTTGGGTGGAATATCAACGAATCAGTGTTTGCATTACCTGTAAACGAACAACATAGAGTTAAAGTAATACCTCTCAAATGGATACATTCACCGATATTGCACAGGCCACCCATCTTAGCTTCATATGCCAAGTGAATGGGAAAATGCTCTATTGAATCAAAGAATGACAGTGGGAAGATTTTCTCGAGCTTGCAAATTGTTAACACAATGTTCTTCTCAAGCACATCCATGTTACTCTGCCGGATTTTAAAAGAACGTATATCACGCACGAAATGAGATAATTCAGTGAAAGTCTCGCATATAACCCTTGCAACAGTCTCCAAAAGGCAATATGAATGAATCTTTCCATAAATATGTGACAATCGTGACTCTTCATCTCTTGGAACTTGCATTTTGATACATTGCAGCAACGAGATATGTTGGGCTCATACCCATCCGGAAGCTTCAAATTCTTAACCCACTGACAGACCTTCTCTACCTGTTTCTTATATAGAAAGTAAAGTGATTTTGGAAGCAGCGTCCTCTAGCTGACTGTCTGAGGATGAAGTTCACTATGTACACCCAACTGTTGTAGATCATTTCTCATTTTGAGGTGATCTTTCGATTTTTCCTTGAAATTCATCACTGTGAACACATTATCAAAAACATTTTTCTTAATGTGCATCACCTCCATGTTGTTTCGGATAATGAGTATCCTCTAGTAGGCTAACTCCCAGAAAATACATTGTTTCCTCCAGTTGTGCTCTTTTTCGTATCCTGAAATTTTCTAATCTAGCACACCCTTACCGTATGGTATGTCAGTATCAAGTGCCTCCAGGTGCAATAGCGCTTCCTCACCAGATGGGTAGTCCAGTGTGACAACCTCACACTCAATTGTCCCGTCAAATTTATTCTTTTGCCTATAGAACTGATGGTCTGGTGATAAAAGCTTTCGGTGACATCTGAACCACGAGGGCTTCCTGCAGTGCTTTCACGTCTAACCCTTTTCATGGACAATAATAAAACTTCCTTTTTACTACGAAAAAAAAGGAGTGTTGCCGTATGGAGCAAAATTGAGAAAATTCTATTGTCGGCACACGTCATCATACTCCAAGAAGTGCCTGGGATTATCTATCTTGAGCCCACTAAGAAGCAAGTCAAGAAAATCATGTTGGAATATTATGCAGTCCTTCTCTCATTCCACTTGTCTTATCTGAGGTAGGTAAGAATCTACCATGATGGTATAGACGGCCTTATTGAGGACAAAGTTAACCTTCTAATGCAAGGTAAAAGGCACCGCTCCGATTATATGTGTCTGTGGTCCCCCAAGCAAGAGATTGAAAGCTAGTTGAATGTCTAATACCTGAAAATCCACTTCGAACGTGGCTACACCAACGGATAGGGGTAGCTTAAGTGTCCCGATGACCTCACGCCTTGTGTTGATAAACTCTCACCTTGGTTAGAGGGAGTGAATTCAGAGGGTCAATCCTGAGGGTTTGGATGGTGCAACGTAAGGGTTGAACCATAGTCAAAAAAGACCAAAAGGACTTTCTTATCAAGGGCCTGCACGGTGATGTATAGCATGTCATTTTGGTTTTTCCATTCTTTGGCAAATTCATTTCGGTGGATGTAAGAACTTTGCCATAGTGAATGATTCAGTTGAGTCTGGATAGGAACTTGTCCCTTGCTGAGTAACTTGATCAATGCTTGCATATGAGAATAATGAGGCAGACGTATTCCCCGTAGATGTTAGCTTGGATTTTCTTCAACTGTCAAAAAACTTCTTCACCTGGTGTGTCTTGAGATAATAGGGGATCTGCTACATCTGGTGGAGTGGTGCATGATAACCTTGGCTGGACCTATTTAGATGAGACATAGTGGTGTTAGGCCCAACAATAAACCATGTTTCTGCGGCATTGTCTTCTTCTCCCATCAACTCTTCCCATAAGATCACGCTATAATATTCCTTTGAGGAAAAGTGAACACATTGCTTTGATATATCATCTGACTAAAATACTGGTGCTATGAATGTAGAAAGGTCTAACACTCGTGGGGGTATCATCAACCATGTTTACCCTATGTGCTGGCAAGGGTTCTTACCCTACATTTGGCTTCGCAGAAGGAGACATTTCACTTTTGTTGATCAGATCTTAAATGTGAGCCTGAGTGCAATGCACCTTTTGGTGTGATTACCAGCCCTCCTAAGGTACACACTGTGGGCATGGCCTCATATCCTTCGGGTATGATAGCTGGCACAGGAGTAGGGGCAACTTGGCGATCAAGCCTCTCCATAGTAACTATTCAAATACTTTGGCCAATGGTGCGTTCAAATGATGAACTTTCATCGCGGTTAGGAGCTAGCTTACCACAATACCACATGCTGCTGACTGCACGTTATTGAAATTGTTTGCACTAGATAGCTTTGGTTGGACATTAGAACTCCTCACACTGGCTAGATATCCTTCTAGCTTAGTCTCTCAGGATTTGGTCCCCTTAATGATAGAATCCTCAATATATCAGTGACCCCATCAATGCTTTGAAAGAAGGGTGGTTAACTATCTAGTAGCCTTGTTCCTTCACTACATTATGAAGCTAAGATAGACTTCTTAAGCTCCTGGTTTATAGTGTCCAAGTCTCTCCAGATGATATCCATATCAGCATTATATTGGTATTGATTAATAAATCCTCGCACTACATCTTTCCATGTTCGCATTCTTGAGCTGTCTAGGGTGAGGAACAATTGAGAAGGGACTCTCGTCAAGTCTAGTGGAAGAGCTAGATTAATTAATTGTCGTTAACTACATAAGGAGCTAACACGCCCATGTATATCTTCACATGGATCAATGGATATGTCATTGCATCGACTTGTCCATATCTGGCAGCTTAAATTTCGAGGAGTCTCTGTCTTTAGACCCCAAGGTATGGGTTTTGAGGTCTATTGGCCCTCCTTATCCTCGCTATCCATGACTCAAGTTCAGCCAATTTTTCTTTTCGTTCATGGACAATAGTCTTTTCTTCATTATCAGACTCATACTGCCAATCTGCTTCAAGTTTAGGATCTCCTATCTTTTCCTCTTCCCGCCTTTTAGCTTCAGTTCATCTTTGGGTTCTGTCTTCTGCTCTTTCATGTTCCCCTTAAGTAATTCCAAATTCATTGTGGCCTTCGCATGCTGGGCTACTAAAGCGATAAAGCTGGCTCGGAAGTCATTTTGTAAAATCACCAAAGATCCGGACAAGGTCATTAAGTTGAGGAAATTCTTCGGCCATCGAAATTTGTTTGAGTTTTTCGGATGTATCCCAATACCAAAGTTTCTTACCATCAACTTTGTTGAGAATTAAATGCAAGAATTAAAAAATAACACCTTAAAACATATTGAACTGTCCTGTTAGACCCTGCAAAAACATGCTTGCTGATGAATCGTCCGGTAAACCCTTGAGTTTACCAGTCAGTTGCTTAGAAATATGTTTTTGACTTTTGGGTGGAGACTCCAAGGATGGTAACGGGAGAACTGAATGGTAAACCTCATTAGGATTTACCGTTCGGTTTACCCGTGCCATACAATTTAGTTATTTAATGGGGTACACCGGCTGGTTTAGGATTGCACAAAAGTTGTCTGTTGACCAACCGTCCAGTTAACCTATTTGGTTAACCCACCGGTTGATCAGGGACACCTTTTCTATGATTGCCCTTTAATGGGAATACTGGTCGGTCTTCCCAGCTGATATACCATATTACATGCTGGTATCCCCATTAAAGGGTAGACCACAGAAATGGTCATGGTCATTGGTACATGTATATAAGTTACTCCCACTGTTTTCTCCTACTTCGGGTCTAAAGTTACTCCCACTCCTTGACTTGTACGATGCCTCTCACCCGTAACTCAGCTAGTGAATAGTGGGTGGTCATTGGTACGTGTACATAAGTTAATTAATGTACCAAGATACTAGGAGGTGTTTGTACTAGGTCTTAGAGGTGAGGGTACAGTAAAAAAAAATCAACTCACAACCAAAAGATTCAAGGTATTCAACCGTTGTTCTCAAATGGGAGTTCTGGGACAATCGTGCGCATGTGTAAGTCATGAAATAAAAATATAATTACAAAAAATAAAGCACATGCACACATCTTACACAAAAATAAAAAAACAGTTCAAGTTTAGTCTTCTTAATTTTAGTTCTTAGCGGAGTCGCCACTGAGGCGCACTACCTTCAAGAAATTACCTGGGCCCGGAAAGGTCTGAGGAAAATGTCGAGTCACCATCTTGTTAAATGACTCTGTATTGCCAACCTAGAGATCTAACCATTGAAATAAATATGATGAGTTTTGGAACTAAGTTATATAATGGGAAGGTGTTAGGCACCCGTTTTACCCTAACAGTCTCTACTGTGTTTTTAATGATTTTTGGCCTTAATAACATGTATTTAAAATGAGCATACAGTAAATCTAATCCTAAGCTTTGGTTTGAACCCAACATTAGGGGCTCGAGTGTCCGGTCGGAAAAAGGGAACCAAAACCACGTAGTTATGACCCGACCCTATGGGATGCGACCTAAATCTGGGTCTTTAACTCTGTGGTGAATGCAACGTTTTCTAGTCGAATAGACTTCAATTCTAGATTCTTGTTATATTTTTTAGACCGAGAGGGGTCCCAAGATGGGGAGACAATTTAGACTTTTTTTACCTTAAAAATGAAAGCAAACATTGCTTAGACGGATCAGAATGGATCCACAATGCGAATAGACGAAATGATTATGAACCGGAAAAAAAAAAAGGAATTTAGCATTTTCTCTAGAAAAAGAGCAATAATTCTAGGAAAGAATGGTCCAAAATTTTTTTAGAGAGAAATTCACTTTTCCTTTGGACCAAGGGATTATTTTATAGAGGTCTTGGGCTAATAAAATAGTAAAGTTGACTTTTTGGTGTATAAGATCTCTGAAAGAGGAGGATATTTGTATTAAATCAAAAGATCCAAAAAGTCAACTTACCGGGCCAGTTCTTTCTAATTAAAATGTCTTGCCAGCCTATTTATCAAAAACCGATCAGTTTATTCCTTAATTAGCCAAGATATTGTCCTGAATTTAGAAAGATTAATGGCCCTTTAATTCAGTAAAAAAATCTTTAAAAAGACAAACGAGATACAACAGATTTTGAAAATTAATTCCAAGTCAAATCTTTAT
Source organism: Escallonia herrerae (assembly GCA_033070095.1). Classification (NCBI taxonomy): domain Eukaryota; kingdom Viridiplantae; phylum Streptophyta; class Magnoliopsida; order Escalloniales; family Escalloniaceae; genus Escallonia; species Escallonia herrerae. Next base: position 28,452 of record JAVXUP010002336.1, on the reverse strand, counting down.
ATCAAATAAATTAATATACATCAAGGACCAATCAAAAATTAATTTGGAGTCATCTAAATCATGTCAAAATTAAATCTCTTAGTCGGAGTTAAACCTACTAATTGGATTGATTTAACCAACTGAACCAGACTCTTATTAGACTTGACTGGACTCTGGCTAGACTAGATTTTAACTAGAACCATGACTGGATTGGACAATTCATGAGATTGGACTAAAGCAAATTATGCTCATTATATTATTACGCATAAATCCATAATAACAATAAAGGGAATTAAATCATAACAAAACTAAAAGGAATAAAATAAAGTTACAAAAATGTCTCTAGACATTTTACAAACTTTGAGAATACATATTTAGCACATGTAAACAATAGCTCTATTTACTATTTTTGCTCTAAAACACACACACACACACACATATACATATATATATATATATATATATATATATATAGAGAGAGAGAGAGAGAGAGAGAGAGAGAGAGAGAGAATTTTTACATGTACCTAAGGTCCTAAGCGATGATAAAACGCCGGAAGTGAGAAATGATAAACACCAAGTGAAGAGGGAGCTAGAGAGCAGGTGGATCATTTGGGCCAATAATTGTCTACCATCATGGATAAGATGAACATGAGGTGCCATTTCTAGATTGGTTAGATAAAAAAGGCATCATTCCACCTGACCAAAGTTTTCCTCTTTTTTTTTTTTTGTTTTTTTTTTTTGGGGGAGGGGGGGGGGGGGGGGGGGGTTCAGCGCTTACGAAAGTTCAAATGAGGAGGAAACCTTAGTGGTACTGTGTTCCAATGGGAGTTTAGTTAGAAGAGAAGTCCTTTTTCAAGTTGCCTGCCCCCTGATTCTATGGACGTAATACAAGTTTGACAGCATCTCTGTGTGGCCATATATGTTTGGGCCTCTGGGTCTGGGGGCGGAGCGGCTTCTAGATGGCTTAAGGGGGTTAAAGGAAGACAATGCCTTTTGGTGAAGCCGAGAGTCACCTTGGTATCTGCCTTTCTGGTCTGCTGTTCATGTGGTGCAAGTAGCTGCATAAACCCCCGCCCCATGCTTCGCATCATTGGCCATTGGTGATCCCATCCGCCGCTTCCCAAGCACCACTTCTGTCCATTCCCCTGTGCACGTTTCCTCTTCTCCCCTCGGCTTGACTTCACTCAGCTTCCCGCTTTAACCTTTCGGCCAGAACAAAGAGCTTGCAAGATAACTGCAATCATGAGCCGCTACTTCATCTTTAAAGTTCCCCATTAAAGATTGGTCAACATGACCTGTTACTATTTTGCGAGCTGCCAATCACGTTACCTTGCAAGATAACTGCTATGCGTGTCTTCAAATAGTTTGGAAGTGTCGCTACATTTAGAGATCAACATGAGCAGTAGGCGGGAGTAACTCGCTCTCTTAAAATAGTTAGCGTCATTTCTGATAATCATCCGTATAGTAAGATTTTGACGCGTCCCTTTCATGATATTACATTGTAACTCAAACAGTTAAATCAATCATATTTCTGTACAAACAAATAAAACAAAAGCTTGACTGGATATCCATTTGATACGCCCAATAATCTAAAGTTTAGAAAGTCATCGAAAAGTACAAAATATAATGGATAACATGAGATCCTGAAAATAATAGAAAAGGTTTCTTTTAATTGGCGAGTTTAGTGTCTAAGGTTACGAAATACTAGCTAGAAGTGAATAAATTCAAAATAAAAAATATGGCTGCTAGAAGTGAATACTGCAACTAGTGGAAAACAATGGTAATTACCATCAAACCAATCATTAAGCTAGGTAACGTAATGGCTATATTTTTTCTATTAGAGGTATGGTGCAACACTCTCATTATTGTCTTGTGCGTGCAAGTTTAAGACTCAGGCACAAATTATTAAGAGGCCAATTACTGTTCTCATGTATAATCCTCAAAGCTCCTTTAAAAATTCCATGTGGAACAAGTGCTTATAAATGTACTAGTATGTACATTTAGGCTTCGTTTGACAAAATTTTTTTTTTGGTTTTCAGTTTTTAAAGAGCAGTTTTTTAAAGAGCAGCTTAATTTTTTTTTTATATAAAAACAAGTGGGTGTTTGATAACCCCTTTTTTTTTGAGGTTTTTTTTTTTGGTGTTTGGTAACCCTTTTTATTTTGACTTTTTTTTTTTGGTGGTTTGCGGTGGCGGTGGTGGGGCGTAGCGGTGGTCGACGGTGGTGGTGGTGGTGGCCGACGGCCGGAGGTGGCTGCCGGCAGTCACGGCGGTGGTGGCTGGCGGTGGTGGCCTGCGGCCGGAGGTACCTGCCGGCAGTCTCCGGCGGTGGTGGCCGGCGGCCGGAGGTGGCTGCCGGCAGTCACCGGCGGTGGTGGCCGGCGGCCGGAGGTAGCTGCCGGCCGTCTCCGGCGGTGGTCGCCGGCGGCCGGAGGTGGCTGCCGGCAGTCTCCGGCGGTGGTCGCCGGCGGCCGGAGGTGGCTATCGGCAGTCTCCGGCGGTGGTCGCCGGCGGCCGGAGGTGGCTGCCGACAGTCTCCGGCGGTGGCTGTCGGTGGTCGCCGGCGGCCGGAGGTGGTTGTCGGCAGTCTCCGGCGGTGGTCACCGGCGGCCGGCAGTCTCCGGCGGTGGTCGCCTGAGGTGGCTGTCGACGGTGGGAGGGTGGTGGTGGTGGTCGAAAAAAAAAACCAGTTTTTGGAGCTTTTTTTTTTACTCTGCAGTTTAAAAACTGGTTTTTTAAATTGAAAAAAAAATGGTTACCAAACGCTCCTTTTTTTTCAGTTTTTAAAACTGAAAAAAAAAAGAGGGAAAAAAAGAGTGTCAAACGGGGCCTTAGTGAGTTTTCACTCGCAAGTAATATGGGACTAAAGCATCTACTATGTTTTCACTAGAATTCTAATGTTTTTCAAAATTATTCTTGCTGCTATTTTTCTGTTAAAATACTTCAATAATTCTCCTTTTATATTTAATGGCTCTATTTTTATACCTTTTTAGTGCTTCATTTTTTTCATATTAGGGCCAAAGTGGATTTAGCCTTCGGCAGGTGTAAGAGGATACATAAAAGCACATCATAAAACACGTGCGAGACTCATGGTATACTATGACAAGCTTCATAAGGCTGAAGATCCTAAACTAGGTAAGGAGACCAACTGATTACAGAGCGACTTGTTTTTATACATGCAGTATTCAGGTCTTATGACATGATGTCCATCTCTATGATGTAAGTACAAGTTTCTCATAACCCATTGGAGGTTGAGATTTTCCCTCTTAATGACTTCTACAATTATTATGGTGGAATGTCTTAGTTACGAGGGCATCCTTGATAAACTCACATATATGAGAGTGGAAGTATGGTGGTTTCCTATGAGAATTGGGCAAATTTCCCTAGGGGAAATTAGCCCCTTTGCTAATCAACAAGATTATCACAAGATTTGAAATATTCAATACCAATTACACCTTTGCTAAGGTAAGATCTCATAATACTATGTTTCTTCTCATGGATCTAGATTTGTCGTTGTAATATGTGCTTTGCACTCTACCAATTAATGAGACTATGTCATAAGGGATCAAGAAAAATGGTATTGGTTTTTTCACATAGGCATCTCGAACAACAAATCACGTAGCAACTGTCATTACTTGCCAAAGCCAAAACTATAAGTTATGCTTGTATGGTGGATTTGGCAATAGTTTGCGGCCTTTTATATCTCTAGTATGTAGCTCCACCACATAAAGTGAACTCATAACTTGTTGTGGGTACGGAATCTCCTAATTGAGAGTTCTAATTTGCATCGGTAAAACCTTCATGGACAAAGTTGTCTTTACTGCGTCAAATCATAGTTAATAGTCATAATATAGGCCATAGCATTTCAATATTCAAGATTATGTTTTCCTATAAAACTACTATAAACATCAACAACTTATGCAATATCAATCCTCAGCAAAATCAATGGCATATTTTAAGACTACTAACTGTACAATATATTCTTTTTAGTTCATAGCATCAAGATCATGCTCAGTTAGTTATAAGGGAATTTGATTATCAAAAAAAGCATATGGAGTTTTGCAATCAAAATATTTGTATTATATCACAAAAAAAAAATCCCTCTAACGAGATTCATAAAGAAAGTAACCATGGGTTTATTACTTTCTCTCCGCTGCAATTTTTATTACCTAGGGAATCCAATTATCCCTACAGTGGTAAGGTTCTTTTTAAAAAAACTTTACAGGATCATGTGTAGCTTATATATATATATATATATATATATATATATATATATATATATATATATATATATATATATATAGACACACACACACACACACACACATAGAGTAATTCAACTGGGTTCAAGAGTGCGAGTTGAAGGAAAGCTTAATCATGTCTCGTTTTAATCTTTATCTGTTTGTTGAACCATATTACCAAATTTTCATTGCAAATTTAAAATGCGGAACCAATTATCCATAAAAGAACATAAGATTAAAATTCATCTATCTTTAGAGAAAACTGTTACAATCTAATACGGAGTAGTTATTTGAGAAAAAAGTTAAATTGCTCTACTTATGTCATAACATGTTATAATCATCAATAACTTGCATGTCTTAATCAATATAAAGCATCAAGTTATGAATGACAACGAACATATATATATATATATATATATATATATATATATATATATACACACACACACACACTCATTAGTTATATAAAAAATGGAAGAAACATCCAACATTAATTGTAGCATTTATGAGTAGTATAAAAACTAGATTTGTTCAAAGAATCTAGATACACGGCATGTTAATTATGTTTTGAATGGCGAGTAATTTTTAAATATAAGAAAGGTATTTTAGTTCAAAAAATAATTTTCAAGGACCCACACTTTTATATGTAGTACTAGTACTATGCAATGCACGCGAGCCTTAACACGTGATAAATTAATATTATCGTATAGAAAAGTCATAATCTCATATATTTTGTAGATTACGACAATTAATTTTCTATGATTTAAATATACATGTTAATTTAATTGAAGTCAAAAGGCAGGTTAAAATCAATACGTATATGCATGACATTGTTCCAAAAAACATTATTAATCCATCTAAAAAAAGTTAATTGTCTCACAGCCACCTTCGTCGCGCACAACTTTTATAGAACGTAAGTGTACCTCGATTTTATGTCAATGGTGGCCCACCTACTTATGCTGGTCTTACCTACCACTCTTTTAAAATAGAAACAATTATGATTTTATACCGTTGCGTATTCTATTTTATCTTTATACTAGCATCTATATAGTCATAATTTTTTTTTACTTTAGCTTTCAATCATTTTTTTTTTTGTTTTTGACATTTATATAATTCTATAGTCCAACTTGATGAACACAATAGTTATCATGAATGTAGCACAACCATCCTTAGTCACCTTATTTTGTAAAATACTTTTCATAATTAATTTGAGAAAGATTTTCTCATAAGTTTAGTATCTAGCGCATTTACTCGCTAGATGTAGTGAAAGGTTAGTAATTTTGAATCCATAAAACATAAAAATGCCTATCTATTTGCAAATACACGAATATCTTTTTGAATTAATATTGTTATTAGGATTTTCCTTATTGAACAAAAAAGAATTATGCGATGAAGACGAAACAGCAACTATACTATCAGTTGCTTCCAATCCATTACTGTAATCTTTTGTCAATTGAAAATAATTTAATTCTTTCTATTCTCTTTCGGGTAACATTAAAAGTGGTATAGAGAATTTGTTTTTAATATTTTAAGTTAATTTCATATTGCAAATACGTAGAACCGTCCATTCATCTAGTATCCAATTAAACATTGTCTAGACAAGTAAAGATAGTATACATAAATATAGATAAGAAGTGAAGTCATAATTACTTACACAGTTATAAACAGAATGTGTTATTTTCTCGTAACAAAGACTGCATATGCTTGGCAAGTGTTAATCTACATAATGTAGGATATCTAAGTAAAGGCAATGATAATCATCTCTATTAATCTTTATTTTTAAGATTTAGATTTTAGAGAAGCAGGAAAGGTGGAGTCACCATTAGCTAAAAGGCTGTGCTGATACTTTATCAAAAATTGATATGAAAATAGTAATTGCAAGATTTTATTAGTCACAACCAAAAATAAATAAGGAAGACAGTGAGAGTATCCAACAATCAGACGAAGAGAAAGGAAGTTAACTTGCTCAGTATTTTAAAGTTTGCTTAGAGAAATACTAACATTTGCATAGCTAGACCTAAGCCATACAATTAAAATACACACAAATATATCTACACAAAAATAATATCAAGTCTTGGAGCCAAATATTTAGTTCCGGTTCGTTTGCAATTTTTGTTTAATGTGTTCATCTTCATCATTTTCAAATCCAGTTAGGAAACATGGTTGTGTACCTATGTGATTTTGACAAATTCTTTAAGCTAGTTTTCTCTGACCATTGGTGAGAGGGAGCCGAAAAAAGTAAGTGTTTTCACATTTTTGTATTGTTCAGATAAGATTTTGTAATAACATAACAAAAATTGGTAAACGTACATGATGAAAAAAATCTTTGTGGTCAGAGTTAATTACTCTACTTATGTCATGAGATGTGCATGTCCAAATCTCTATAAAGCATTAAGTTGTGAATGAAAATGAACATACTTCGTTATATTAATGAAAAATAAAAGAGATATTCATGTACTAATTGTAGCATTTATGAGTAGTTGAACAAATTGATTTCGTAAAAGAATCTACATTATAGGTATCTTAATTATGTGGTGAGGTACTAATGTTTAGATATAAGAAGGGTATTGTGATCCAAATAAGTTGCTCAATATTATAAAATTTTCTTAGAGAATTACTAACATTTGCATGGCCAGACCTAAGTCATACAATTAACAGACACACATATATCTACACAAATATAATAATATCAGGTCTTAGAGCCAAATATAAAAAGGCTGATGTAAATTATTAATTCCGGTTTGTTTGCAAATTTTGTTTTATGTGTTCATTTTCATCATTTTTGAATCCGGTTAGGAAAAAAGGTTGTGTACGTATGCGATTTTGACAAGTTTTATTAGCTAGTTTTCTCTGACAATGGGTGAGAGGCAGTCGAAAAAGGTAAATTTTTCACATTTTTGTACTGTTTGTGTTAGATTTGTTTAACAACATAACAAAAAATAGTAAGCGTACACAATGAGAAAAAATCTTTGTGGTCAAAGTTAATTGCTCTACTTATGTTATGACATGTGCATGTCCTAATCATTATAAGGCATTAAGCTGTGAACGAGAATGAACATACTTCATTTTAATATGATAAGCTTTATGAAAAATGAAAGAGATATTCATGTACTAATTGTACCATGTATGAGTAGTCGAACAAATGGATTTGTTAAAAGATCTAGATTATGGGTATCTTAATTGTGTGGCGAGGTAGTAATGTTTAAATGTAAGAAGGGTATTGTGGTGCAAATAAGTAAGTCAATATTTTGAAGTTTGCTTAGAGAATTACTAACATTTGCATGGCCAAACCTAAGTAAACAATTAACAGACACACAGATATATCTACGCAAATATCATATCAGGTCTTAGAGCCAAATATAACAAAAGCTGAAGGAAAATATTAATTCCTGTTCGTTTGCAAATTTTGTTTTATGTGTTCATTTTTATCATTTTCAATTCCAGTTAGAAAATATGGTTGTGTACTTCTGTGATTTTGACAAAATTCTTTAGCTAGTTTTATTTGACAATGGGTGAGAGGTAGTCGAAAAAGATAAGTGTTTTCACATTTTCGTACTGTTTGGGTAGGATTTTTTACCACATAACAAAAATGGTAAACGTACACGATGAAGAAAAATCGTTGTGGTCAAAGTTAATTGCTCTACTTATGTCATGAGATTTGCATGTCCTAATCTTTATAATGAATTAAGTTGTGAATTCAGCATACTTCATTTTATTAATAATAAGCTTTATGAAAAATGAAAGAGATATTCATGTACTAATTGTAGCATTTATGAGTAGTTGAACAAATTGATTTCGTAAAAGAATCTACATTATAGGTATCTTAATTATGTGGTGAGGTACTAATGTTTAGATATAAGAAGGGTATTGTGATCCAAATAAGTTGCTCAATATTATAAAATTTTCTTAGAGAATTACTAACATTTGCATGGCCAGACCTAAGTCATACAATTAACAGACACACATATATCTACACAAATATAATAATATCAGGTCTTAGAGCCAAATATAAAAAGGCTGATGTAAATTATTAATTCCGGTTTGTTTGCAAATTTTGTTTTATGTGTTCATTTTCATCATTTTTGAATCCGGTTAGGAAAAAAGGTTGTGTACGTATGCGATTTTGACAAGTTTTATTAGCTAGTTTTCTCTGACAATGGGTGAGAGGCAGTCGAAAAAGGTAAATTTTTCACATTTTTGTACTGTTTGTGTTAGATTTGTTTAACAACATAACAAAAAATAGTAAGCGTACACAATGAGAAAAAATCTTTGTGGTCAAAGTTAATTGCTCTACTTATGTTATGACATGTGCATGTCCTAATCATTATAAGGCATTAAGCTGTGAACGAGAATGAACATACTTCATTTTAATATGATAAGCTTTATGAAAAATGAAAGAGATATTCATGTACTAATTGTACCATGTATGAGTAGTCGAACAAATGGATTTGTTAAAAGATCTAGATTATGGGTATCTTAATTGTGTGGCGAGGTAGTAATGTTTAAATGTAAGAAGGGTATTGTGGTGCAAATAAGTAAGTCAATATTTTGAAGTTTGCTTAGAGAATTACTAACATTTGCATGGCCAAACCTAAGTAAACAATTAACAGACACACAGATATATCTACGCAAATATCATATCAGGTCTTAGAGCCAAATATAACAAAAGCTGAAGGAAAATATTAATTCCTGTTCGTTTGCAAATTTTGTTTTATGTGTTCATTTTTATCATTTTCAATTCCAGTTAGAAAATATGGTTGTGTACTTCTGTGATTTTGACAAAATTCTTTAGCTAGTTTTATTTGACAATGGGTGAGAGGTAGTCGAAAAAGATAAGTGTTTTCACATTTTCGTACTGTTTGGGTAGGATTTTTTACCACATAACAAAAATGGTAAACGTACACGATGAAGAAAAATCGTTGTGGTCAAAGTTAATTGCTCTACTTATGTCATGAGATTTGCATGTCCTAATCTTTATAATGAATTAAGTTGTGAATTCAGCATACTTCATTTTATTAATAATAAGCTTTATGAAAAATGAAAGAGATGTTCATGTACTAATTGTAGCATTTATGAGTAGTTGAACAAACGGAGTTGTTAAAAGAATCTAGATTATGGGTATCTTAATTGTGTGGCGAAGTAGTAATGTTTAGATATAAGAAGGGTTTTGTGGTCCAAATAAGTTGCTCAATATTTTAAAATTTGCTTAGAGAATTACTAGCATTTGCATGGCCAGACCTAAGTCATATAATTAATAGACACACATAAATCTCCTCAAATATAATATCCGGTCTTGGAGCTAAATATAAAAAGCTAAAGGAAAATATTAATTCCGGTTCGTTTGATGTGTTCATTTTCATCATTTTCGAATCCGGGTAGGAAATATTCTTGTGTACTTTTGTTATTTTGATAAATGTTTTTAGCTAGTTTTCTCTAACAATGGGTGAGAGGCAGCTATAAAACATAGATGTTTTCATATTTTCGTACTTTTTAGGTAAGATTCTTTAGCAACATAACAAAAATGGTAAATGTTGACGATGAAAAAAATCTTTGTTGTCAAAGATAATAGCTCTACTTATGTCATAACATGTGCATGTCCTATATAAAGCATTAAGTTGTGAATGAGAATGAACATACTTCACTTTATAAATGATAAGTTTTTCGAAAAATGAAAGAGATATTCATGTACTAATTGTAGCATTTATAAGTAGTTGAACAAATGAACTTGTTAAAAGAATCTATATTATGGGTATCTTAATTGTGTGGCGAGGTAGTAATGTTTAGATGTAAAAAGGGTATTGTGGTGCAAATAAGTTGCTCAATATTTTGAAGTTTGCTTAGAGAACTACTATGCATGTCCAGACCTAATTTATACAATTAACAGACACAGACATATATATCTTCACGAATATAATATCAGGTATTAGAGTCAAATATAAAAAAGCTGAATGGAAAATATTAGTTCCCGTTCGTTTGTAATTTTTGTTTAATGCGTTCATTTTCAAAATTTTCAAATCCAATTCGAGTGTGTTTGGATGAAGAATTTCAAATTACCTTGTATTTCAAAACCATTCATTTTAAAATTTGTTGATTTACAAATTCATGAAATTGTAAATTTTGGGTTTGGACAATTTTGTAGATTGAGTATTTTATATGTGAATTTATTCATTTGAAAATTTGAACCTAGATAATTTGATGGTGTATATGTACAAACCAATGAGAAAAAGCATCTCCTTCTTTTATAGGAGAAGTTACCTAAAATAATGGAGACTCTTTTTGTGAAAGAGATTTCACAAATAACTAGTCTAGACTAGTTATTTCTAGAGTGGATTTTAGCACACCAAATTCTTTTTTTGAATCTCTCCTAGAATTTAGTAAATCTATCTTACCAGTATCTAAACAAGGGATTCTATACAATTTATTTTAAAATTCTCTATGAAAGTAAAATCTCCAGTTCAATTACCTCATCCAAAAACACTCTTACGAAATATGGTTGTATACTTATGTGATTTTGACAAAATTTTTAGCAAGTTTTCTCTGACAATGGGTGAGAGGCAGCTAAAAAATGTGGATATTTTCACATTTTCGTACTATTTGGTAAGATTTTTTAACCACATAACAAAAATGGTAAACATACACGATGAAAAAAATCTTTGTGGTCAAAGTAAATTGCTATATTTATTTCATGAGATGTGCATGTCCTAATCTTTATAAAGCATTAAGTTGTGAATGAGAATGAACATACTTCATTTTATTAATGATAATTTTAATAAAAAAAATCAAAGAGATATTCATGTACAAATTGTAACATTTATGAGTACTTGAACAAATGGACTTGTTAAAAGAATCTAAATTATGGGTATCTTAATTGTGTGGCGAGGTAGTAACGTTTAGATGTAAGAAGGATATTGTGGTGCAAATAAGTTGCTCAATATTTTAAAGTTTGCTTAGTGAATTACTAACATTTGCATGGCTAGACCTAAGTTATGCAATCAACAGAAACACACATATATCGGTGCAAATATAATATCAGGTCTTAGAGCCAAATATAAAAAAGCTGAAAGAAATTATTAGTTCCCGTTTGTTTGCAATTTTTGTTTTAATTTTTCTTTTTCATCATTTTCGAATCGGGTTAAGAAGTATGGTTGTGTACTTTTGTGATTTTGATAATTTTTTTAGTTAATTTTCTCTGGCAATGGGTGAGATGCAGCCGAAAAAGGTAGGTGTTTTCATATTTTTGTACTTTTTCTGTAAGATTTTTTAATAACATAACAAAAATGGTAAACGTACGCGATGAAAAAAATCTTTGTGGTCAAAGATAATTGCTCTACTTATGTCATGACATGTGCATGTCCTAATCTTTATAAAGCATTAAGTTGTGAATCAGAATGAACATACTTCATTTTATTAATGATAAGTTTTACGAAAAATGAAAGAGATACTCATGTACTAATTGTAGCATTTATGAGTAGTTGAACAAATGGATTTGTTTAAAGAATCTAGATTATGGGTATCTTAAGTGTGTGGCGAGGTAGTAATGTTTAGATATAAGAAGGATATTGTGGTGCAAATAAGTTGCTCAATATTTTAAAGTTTGCTTAGTGAATTACTACTATTTGCATGGCCAGAACTAAGTTATACAATTAACAGAAAAACAAATATATCTACGCAAATATAATATCAGGTCGTAGAGCCAAATATAAAAAAGCTGAAGGAAAATATTAGTTTCCGTTCATTTGCAATTTTTGTTTTATGTTTTCTTTTTCATCATTTTCGAATCCAGTTAAGAAATATGGTTGTGTACTTTTGTGATTTTGATAATTTTTTTTAGCTAATTTTCTCTGACAATGGGTGAGAGGCAACTGAAAAAGGTAGGTGTTTTTATATTTTCATACCTTTTCTGTAAGATTTTTTAACAACATAAAAAAATGATAAACGTACACGATGAAAAAAAATCTTTGTGGTCAAAGATAATTGCTCCACTTATGTCATGAAATGTGCATGTCCTAATCTTTATAAAGCATTAAGTTGTAAATGAGAATGAACGTACTTCATTTTATTAATGATAAGTTTATGAAAAATGAAAGAGTTATTCATGTGCAAATTGTAGCATTTATGAGTAGTTGAACTAATGGATTTTGAAACCAATAAAACAACCCTAGAGGGGGGTGAATAGAGTTTTTGAAAATTAATGGGGAATTTAAACTAAGCACAATCATAAATCTCAATCAAACCAAGTAATAATTCAATGAAGATGCTAACTAAACAATCTCAAACAATTAAAGAGCAATAAGTAAAGAGATTGAGTTAGAGATACTTGACAAGGAGATTTAAATGGTTCGGCTTGAACTACCCTCAAGCCTACATCCACCTCTTCAAGGAAGTCCCTTGCAAGAGCACTAGAATCCACTAGCAACAATCTTCTTCCGGGTCAAGATCAAAACCCTTACAACACTTGGTGATATCCCCACACCAAGCACAAGCCTTGAATCCACAAAGCTCACCCAAGACTTGACAAACCCAAGCCTTGATCACAATCCTTTTACAAAGATCAATTGTGTACAAAGAAACCTTCTTGAAAGGAAATGAGTACAAATGAAGCTCTAGTACAATAGAGAGATGAGAGAATTGATGACTTGAAGAATGCTCACTCTCAATCAAAGAATTGCTCACAAAGATGCTCTCTTTAATGATGTAAAATCATGAAGATGAAGAGAGAAAAGTTTAATCTATGAGCCTTGATGTTTCTCTAATGAATGGAGGCTTAGAATGTGGTTTCCATGGTGTATGATGAAGCCCCAAAGCATTTATATAGAGAGCAAATGAAATATAGCCGTTAGAGGCTTAAAGTGAGCAAAACTGCCATTGCAGTCGACTGTATTCCCAATGCAGTCGACTGTAATCTCTCTAAAATAGCCGTAATGCAGTCGACTGGATTCAAATACAGTCGACTGTATTACCCTACTGCCTATCGGCTGCCTCACGGAACCCCCTTTCCTATTTTGGGCATAACTTTCTCTAGAAAAATCGGATTGAGGTGCCGTTTTTTGCGTTGGAAAGCTAATGAAAAGTTTTATCAAGATATGAAAAGATTAGCACCAAAATAGTTTTTGAGAAAATCTGAGTGAGCTCCAAAGTTCACTCATTTTCAAGAACCACACTTGTGTGAAAGGTTATGAACTCACATGCAATGCACAAGGTGTCCTAAGGTCTTTTTAGGTCATAGTCATCAATCCAAGCATCAAACCAAGACTAGTTACATAATAGTAAAGATCAATTATAATTGATAGTAACTTAGCCGATGCATTCTTTGTTACTCTTCGACATTGGACTTGATGAAGCTTTTATAGCATGTCCACTATAACTTTAAGCTTCTTTGGCTTTAATCTATCTATCCAACTTCTCAAATGTGTCTTCATGAGTGTCATATATATATATATATATATATATATATATATATATATATATATATATATATATATATATATATATATACTAAGAATCCACTCAAAGCACACATTAGAACATAATCAATGTGTAGTTATCATCAAAACAAGATGTAAGCCTAGGTTATCCAACCATAGGGCTAACAATCTCCCCCTTTTTTATGATGACAAACATTGATTCTATATAGGGTAAAATGTATCATATGATAGTCAATTAAGCACAAAAATCTCACATAGAACATTCAATCATTTCTTGTATACTCATGTAGCAATTAAGCTCGTAGCTAGCTTCCCTAGCTAAAACAAGATATGCTCTTCCTCTAATGTTCTCTTAAAAACACACAATCACATAGCACATAGAATCAAGATTATTTCTCCCCCTTTGTCATCAACAAAGAGACAAGGGTATGTGTGTGTGAAGAGATAGTTATGAGCAAGATAATGTCATGAGGTGCATATAACTCATGAACTTATACGGATGACATCAAGAGTTCCTTCATGATCCAAAGAAAGATAGGCAATGTAGCTCAATAATCTCATTTACTTCATGCATTTTTCAAGAGTAACAAGATAGTATGTGATTCAAGCATGTAAGCTTCTATCAAGTTATCATATGCATATTTCATCCTAATATATGCTCCCCCTCAATCAATGCCAACAATATCCAACAAACACAACTAAATGTCTAACCGAGGCATGCTCTTCTTTTGGCATTACCAAAAGGTGCGTGTGTGTAGGAATGGCAATGTGAAGCATTAAGATGACATAATTTCAACATGGAATTTCCACAAAGCAAATGGTGGTCATCAACAATCAATATTTCCAATATAAGTGCAAGAGGACCATACATCGTCATCTAAATCCTATAGGTATCCAAGATTATAACATAGAGAAGTAAAGAATCAAGGACTCACAATTTAGACCATAGTTCGCATGAATTCTCAAGAAGCAAGTTATTTTATAGATTTGACAATTTAAGCATACTTGATAACATATAAGTTTAGCACATAGCACAATGTTGAGAAAATCATTAAGTTTTACCCTCTTGGTGAATTACCAAGGAATTGAGCTCATGAAGGATCATTTTGTAGTACGTTTTCTTTTACAAGCTTTGAGGCTCTCCTCATTTGTTGTAGCATGTCCAATCTTGGAATGCTTAATCCCCCTTAAGATTTAACTTGTTGCTCCTCCTTCTCAAAATTTTCTTGGAGCCTTCTCCTTGTTGCTATTTGCCTTTGATTTGAACAACCTACAATCATAATTTAGGTCTAACTTTTGGTACCCACATTTTCTTGGGTCCATAAGTGTTAGTCTTAGTAACGTTAAGAAACTCTTTAACAACCCACATTTTCTTTACACCACTAATATAAGCAATTCTACAAGGACAATAACTAGTCGTATGCCCTTTCTTGTTACACCAACCACAATGTGTAAAAGGTGTGCAATAGTTCTTTGGTTGTCTTGGAGGAACATTTAACCTAGTTTGTTGTTTAAAAACTTTAGGAGGCAAGGTGAAGGGATCTAATCCAACACTGCCTTTGTTTAGGCCAACTCTTTGGTGTCCAAGCATGACATCCAAGTTGTTTTTACCATCAACAAATTTTTCAAGGCATTTTTTCAAATCACAAATCTCAAGATTTAAAATTTCATTTTGTTTTTCTAAAATCGAAGTATCACAAGAGAATTGTTTTGTGCTAGGAATGTTCACAATCAATTCAATCAAATCATTATTCACATGCTCTACATATAAATGGCTAGATATGCATTCATTCTTGGCATGCAACTCACAATAATCACTTTTTAAGTCATCTAGTTCTTTTGAAATCGCATGCACTTGTTTTCTCAAAGCATAATTTTTCTTGGCTAATTTCATGGATTCTTCATATAAAAGAGCATAAGCATCATGAATATCATCATTGGAGTAATTGCTATCACTGTCACTATATGAAGAATTTACCTCATCATCTTTTCGAGCCATGAAGCATAAATTTGCATCTCCCTCATCGAAATGACCACCTTCATCTCCATTTGAATCATCATCACTACAAATGATGGCTTCGATTGATGTCTTCATGGAGTGCTTCTTTCTTGACTCTTTCTTCTTCTTATTCTCTCATGAAGTAATATCTACACTTGAATCATTCTTGCTCTTGTGTGAGTTTCCAACTTTCTTAATTTTGAGAAACTCCTTGAATTCATTTGCAAGTATGTCCATCTCCTTGTTATTCAAGTCTTCTTCCTCTTCACTTGAAGATTGATCCATCATTGATGAAGCTTTAAGACCAATGCACTTCTTCTTCTTCTTTAGAACTTTTTGCCCGGATGATTCGAGTTGCATTTCATAGGTTATCAAGGAGCAAATTAATTCATCCAACGGGAAGGTGTTAAGATCCTTTGATTCTTGAAGTGCGGTAATTTTTACATCCCATTCTCTAGGTAATGACCTAATCACCTTTCTTACAAGATCACCGTTAGAAAAATCTTTTCCTAATTGTTTCAAAGTATTAACAATTTTAGTGAAACGAAAATTTATTTCCATAATAGATTCATCGAAAAATATTTGAAACAATTCATATTCTCTATACCATAAATTCATCTTTAAATCTCTTAGAAGAGAGGTCCCGTCATGAGTGACTTAAAGCGTATCCCACATACTCTTAGCCGAATCACACATAATAACTCGATTGAGTTCATTTGTGTTTAGAGCACAAACAAGACAATTCTTAGCTCTAGAATTCATGCAAAGCATATTTCTATCATAGTCATTAAATTTAGATTTCTGGTTTGGC
Source organism: Escallonia herrerae (assembly GCA_033070095.1). Classification (NCBI taxonomy): domain Eukaryota; kingdom Viridiplantae; phylum Streptophyta; class Magnoliopsida; order Escalloniales; family Escalloniaceae; genus Escallonia; species Escallonia herrerae. Next base: position 11,998 of record JAVXUP010002336.1, on the reverse strand, counting down.
ACAAGCTTATTCCTAATCCTCTTGGTTGGAACATAAGGGCCATCTTCAACGATTCTCCACATTTCATAATCTAAAGATTCTAAAAATACTCGCATCTTAATTTTCCATATACTATATGAAGACCCATCAAAAAGTGGAGGTCGAGTAATAAAACTCCCCTCAAGACTAGGAAACCCCATGATCTTTTAACACTCTAGGTGTTAACCAAAAAATCAAGAGTCGAGGCTCTGATACCACTTGAAACCAATAAAACAACCTTAGAGGGGGTGAATAGGGTTTTTGAAAATTAATGGAGAATTTAAACTAAGCACGATCATAAATCTCAATCAAACCAAGTAATAATTCAATGAAGATGCTAACTAAACAATCTCAAACAATTAAAGAGCAATAAGTAAAGAGATTGAGTTAGAGATACTTGACAAGGAGATTAAAATGGTTCGGCTTGAACTACCCTTAAGCCTACATCCACCTCTTCAAGGAAGTCCCTTGCAAGAGCACTAGAATCCACTAGCAACAATCTTCTTCCGGGTCAAGATCAAAACCCTTACAACACTTGGTGATATCCCCACACCAAGCACAAGCCTTGAATCCACAAAGCTAACCTAAGACTTGACAAACCCAAGCCTTGATCACAATCCTTTTACAAAGATCAATTGTGTACAAAGAAACCTTCTTGAAAAGAAATGAGTACAAATGAAGCTCTAGTACAATAGAGAGATGAGAAAATTGATGACTTGAAGAATGCTCACTCTCAATTAAAGAATTGCTCACAAAGATGCTCTCTTTAATGATGTAAAATCATGAAGATGAAGAGAGAAAAGTTTAATCTATGAGCCTTGATGTTTCTCTAATGAATGAAGGCTTAGAATGTGATTTTCATGGTGTATGATGAAGCCCCAAAGCATTTATATAGAGAGCAAATAAAATATAGCCGTTAGAGGCTTAAAGTGAGCAAAACTGCCATTGCAGTCGACTGTATTACCAATGCAGTCGACTGTAATCCCTCTAAAATAGCCGTTGGAGTTTTGTTCTTGAAAATAACCGTTGGAGATGAATTTTGACCAATGCAGTCGACTGCATTGGAATGCAGTCGACTGGATTCAAATACAGTTGACTGTATTACCCTACTGCCTATCGGCTGCCTTACGGAACCCCCTTTCCTATTTTGGGCATAACTTTCTTTAGAAAAATCAGATTGAGGTGTTGTTTTTTGCGTTGGAAACCTAATGGAAAGTTTTATCAAGATATGAAAATATTAGCACCAAAATGGTTTTTGAGAAAATCTGAGTGAGCTCCAAAGTTCACTCATATTCATGAACCACATTTGTGTGAAAGGTTATGAACTCACATGCAATGCACAAGGTGTCCTAAGGTCTTTTTAGGTCATAATCATCAATCCAAGCATCAAACCAAGACTAGTTACATAAAAGTAAAGATCAATTATAATTGATAGTAACTTAGCCGATGCATTCTTTGTTACTCTTCGACATTGGACTTGATGAAACTTCTATAGCATGTCCACTATAACTTTAAGCTTCTTTGGCTTCAATCCATTTATCCAACTTCTCAAATGTGTCTTCATGAGTGTCATATATATATATATATATATATATATATATATATATATATATATATACATATAGGGAGCCGATCCACACCCACTAGTGGAGAAATAAAATTTCTCCACCAAACCGCTACAAAGAGTAGCGGTTGGAATTTTTGCTTACCACCAAACCGCTACTCTTTGTAGCGGTTGGTATTTTTCAAACCACTACAAAGAGTAGCGGTTGGTATTTTTGATTGTAAGTACACAACCGCAACAAAGTGTTGCGGTTGCGCCCCACATGGACCCCCTCCCCCCGTCTCTCCCCCACCCCCCTGCCCAATCGCAACAAAGAGTTACGGTTGCACCCCACATGGACCCCCTCCCCCTTCCCCCCGTCTCCCCCCACCCCCCACCCCCCTGCCCAACCGCAACAAAGAGTTGCGGTTGGCCCCCTTCACCCACGTGGTGTCCCCCTCGGCAGCCACGTGGCCTCCCCCCTTTCCCCCATGGCCCCACTTCCCCCGTCCTCCCCTCGGCCGCCACGTGGCCTCCCTTTCCCCCCATGGCCCCCCGTCCTCTCCCCCGTCCTCCCCTAGGCCGCCACATGGCCTCCCTTCCCCCCACGGCCCCCCGTCCTCCCCTCCCCCATGGCCCCCCCATGCCCCCAACCGCAACAAAGTGTTGCGGTTGGCCCCTTCCCCCGCCACGTGTCCCGTCCCCTCTCTCCCAGCCACGTGGCATCCCCTCCCCCGCCACGTGGCCCCGTCCCCCCCACCATGCCCAACCACAACACTTTGTTGCGGTTGGCATGCCAACCGCAACAAATTGTTGCGGTCCCCCACCCCCACCCCCACCCCACGTGGTGTCCCCCCCGTGATGCCCCCCCTTCCCCCTCCGTGATGCCACGTGGTCACTCACGGATTTTTTTTTCCACTTTATAAACTCTCCTCCCCCGAACCCTTTCTTCCACTTTTCTTCCACTGACCCTTTCTTCCGCTGACCCTTTCTTCCACTTTTCTTCCACTCTCCATCGTCTTTACGCTCGGTGGATAACCGCTAGAAGATTGGTAGATTTTTTTTTAAATATATCAAGTCAAAACAAGTAAGTATTTTTTGGGTTTTCCTATAATTCAATTCAATATTAATTTCAAAGTTCAAAAATAGTCATTGTAGACTCAAATCAAAGATAACAAAAAATACAAATTGAAGGAAACAAAAATCAGATCAATCCGAGATCGGATGATCGGTATTACATTTATAGATTCCAAAATAGCGATTTTTTAGGGCGTCTAAATGAGGATTTTTCACAAATTTATAAAAAATAGCTAGAGCTAGATTTTGCCAAAGTACAAAAAAGAGACCCCAGTTATTTTTAAAAGATCTATATCAGGAAAAAATTTCAAATTTTTCCAAAAACTGGAAAGGGGTTAACTGATACGCGGAACCTTGAAACTTTGCACTGTAATTTAAAATATCAAGCCAGCGCGATTTAGCTGGAAACTTTTATGAGAACCCTAGGATGTTGGGAAGTTCCATCCCCCAGGATTTCGGACCATTCCGAAGTCGTTAGCTATTTTTTTGGCCGAACGGGCTTTTAAGCGCTCGATCCGGACACCGGTTCGGGATTTTTGGGCGAAAAGTCCATAGAATTCTTTTTAGATCAAGAATGAATTCGGAAAGCCAAAAATAGCATTTCAATGCACTTTTGAGATCGTTCTGATGCCAGGGGCATTTTGGTAATTTGCCACCCCGAGAGGGGTATTTTGGTAATTTTACGGTGTTAAGTTTTTAAAAGGACTTTTTAGTCCAGAAGTGTAAGTCAAACACCTGAAAGGTTGTTTTAAAGCCATCCCCCACGCTTTCGGGCCATTCCGAAGTCGTTAGCTATTTTTTGGCCGAACGGGCTTTTAAGCGCTCAATCAGGACACCGGTTCGGGATTTTTGGGCGAAAAGTCCGTAGAACTAGACATAAATATTAAGTGTGTACGGGGGCAGAAAGGTGTTGAAGTTACTTATACCGTGTTGTAAGTCTGATGTGAGTTCATATGCCTTGCAGGAGATTATGGCTGGAGCTGGATGGATTGATGAGCACGTCATGGCCGGGGACGAAGAGGAGGAAGATCCCGAGGAGGACCCCTGGCCAAATGACGAGGAGCCCGAGGAAATAGATTTGTCCGGACCAGAGGATGGGGAGGAGGAACAGGAAGAGACTGAACCTGAGGTGCCGGTGGGATTTGTGAAGGTGCATAACACCGTATACCGGACACATCATGTGGAGAACTTTTGGAAACGAAGGTATATTGAGGTAGTGAGGAAAAGGGATCACCTGGTGTATCAGGCGAAGGAGATGCGAGCCATGGAGGGGCAGGAGGTAGAAAAGTTAGAGCGACGTCGTCGTGAGGAGTTGGCACGAGCGAATAAAAGGGAAGAGTATACCTTTGATGCGGGGAGAAGGGTGGTTCGGATGATGCAGGATGGGTTACGAGAAACTCATCCGGCGAGGCCGATGCCGAGGGATCTGCGCGAAATGCTCCTCGATGAGGAGTATTGGTACATGGCACTCGCTCAAGAACGGAATAGATTTTCTCCAGATTAGAGCGAGAAGGAAACGGAGGGAGGGGTAATGTGTAAAAATGTATAAAGTTGACTAACTAGCGTTGACTGTTGATGTATATATTTGTATAACGTTAACTTTATGCTATAACTGTTGTCTGTACCAAATGTTAATTGTGTTTATGTTATGAATGGCTCGTCAATTGTAGGAAATCCTGCTGCACAGCCAGCAGCGGTATTTGATGAAAAATATTTTCCCTAGCGATTTTTAGGGCGTCTAAATTAGGATTTTTCATGAATTTATAAAAAATAGCTAGAGCTAGATTTTGTCAAAGTGCGAAAAAGAGACCCTAGCTATTTTTAAAAGATCTATATCAGGGAAAAATTTCAGAGTTTTTCAAATACTGGAAAGGGGTTAACTGATACGCGGAACCTTGAAACTTTACACTGTAATTTAAAATATCAAGCCAGCGCGATTTAGCGCGAAACTTTTATGAGAACCCTAGGATGTTGGGAAGTTCCATCCCCCAGGAATTTGGGTCATTCCGAAGTTGTTGGCTATTTTTTTGGCCGAACGGGCTTTTAAGCGCTCAATCAGGACACCGGTTCGGGATTTTTGGGCGAAAAGTCCATAGAATACTTTTTAGATCAAGAATAAATTCGGGAAGCTTAAAATAGCATTTCAATGCATGTTTGAGATTGTTCTGATCCCAGTGGGCATTTTGGTAATGCGTTGGTAAGCTAGGTTAAAGATCCATTTATAGTTTTGGAATGTAAATATTATGGATACTAAGTTGGTTTACGATTATATTTTGTTCTTAGATATATGGATTTCAACGCCGGACCTCATGATACATCAATCCTATACGATGACCACGTCGCGAGGGACGTATTTGACGGTGTCGATAGGGGTGTTTTGGAAACAATTCAAAGCACAAGTCACCACGATGAGTGGGTACTAAACGAGGAACAAATACAACTATTACACCGTCAAAATCTATCTATGTTCACCGATCCCGGGATTTGGTCTCGACACGACGATTGCCTTATATCCGCTCTAGTTGAAAGATGGAGGAGCGAGACGAACTCATTTCACTTCCGGTTTGGTGAAATGACTATTACATTAGAGGACGTCGGATTTATACTTGGAATCCCATGTCACGGCAAACCCATTACTTCGAGCAAAACGTCTGCATCCATAGCGAAGATGGCTAGGCAGTATTTCCCGGGAATTCCGAGGGAAGCTCTTACAACGAATGGCATCAAACTTAAATGGCTAAGAGAGCAGTATGGCGTGCTACCGGATGAATACACTCCTCACGATTTCGTGACGTATACGAAAGCATTCCTTCTGTATATTATTGGAGCCATATTACTTCCTACGCATTCGAAAAACACGGTGCATCCGAAGTATATGGTGTTCTTGGAGGATCTTGAGGAGGTATACTCGTATTCGTGGGGTTCAGCTGTCCTTGCGCACCTATATCGAGCACTGCACAAAGCATCGAGAAAGAGTGCAAAGTCCATTGCCGCCTGCCTCACTCTATTACAGGTTTGAGCATTTATTGTCTTGGTTGACGTGTCAATATATTCGTGCATCAATGTGCTAATTCCAGATAATGTTTGCATTCACAGGTTTGGTCTTACGAGAGGCTACCCACGGGTCGTCCACAACCGCGGGAATATTCTGATGAGACGTGGCCTAGGGTGTGGGCCTGGGGGCCTACGACCAACCGGAGGAGACGGGTAGACCCGCACCACCATCTAAAGTTCTATCGGGGGGAACTAGAGATACTCAATGCATCCCAGGTGACATGGCAGCCATATAGCAAGGTGATGCATCGGTTGGATGAGTGGTGTTGGCAACTTCCGGTGTCGTACGTGCTGGCAGGTTTGGTTCGGGTGCCGCTTATTCACTTCGAAGTATGTGAGTTTCAGATGCCCGATCGAGCTATGAGACAAGCTGGCTGTCTACAAGGGATACCAAAACCCGCTGTAGACATGCGGTCGTACAGGAGTGGTCGAGGGCCGAACTTCGAGGTGCCTGATGCCTTGAATTTGTTGAGCGACGAGGTGCAACAGTGGAATACCTGGCAAGAAACATATGATAGCCTTGTATCGCTGAAGGCCGACAGCATCAGCATTGAGGAGTACCTGCAATGGTTTCTCAAGGTGACGCGCACGAGGGTGAATCGCCCTTCCCAGGCGAGGAAGACATCGTATGCACCACGTGAGATCTATGACCAGTTCTGGGCATTAAACATTGTAAGTCAGGCTAGTGTTGTTTCAATTTTTATTTGCGTGCCTTATCTACCATGCCTGAAATGATTAGCCATATTTTGTATGCATGTTTTTTAGGTTGACCAGGGCACTGAGGTGTTCAAGCAGCTGGAGGGGTTTGACTGGTTTGTCGCGCAGGCTCCTGACAATCTCAAGAGGTCCATTGAGAGGTACAAGACTGAAGTTCAAAACTTTAGTCTTGCGTACCGGGGTTACCAAGGGGAGCCGTCTAGTCGCTTGCCTCCTGACGCGTACGACCATCAGCCCGAGAGTCAGGTGTGGGAGCCGTCTACTCGCTTGCCTCCTTCCGCGTACGACTCTCAGTCCCAGAGTCAGGTGTGGGAGCCGTCTACTCGCTTCCCTCCTGACGCGTACGACCATCAGCCCCAGAGTCAGGTGTGGGAGCCGTCTACTCGCTTGCCTCCTTCCGCGTACGACTCTCAGTCCCAAAGTCAGGTGTGGGAGCCGTCTACTCGCTTCCCTCCTGACGCGTACGACCATCAGCCCCAGAGTCAGGTGTGGGAGCCGTCTAGTCGCTTCCATCCTGACGCGTACGACCATCAGCCCCAGAGTCAGGTGTGGGAGCCATCTACTCGCTTGCCTCCTGACGCGTATGACTATCGGCGCCAGAGTCAGGTGACCCAAGTAGGAATCCAGGCATCGCGCCCAAGCATCCGGTCGGATAAAGGACAACCGACGAAGCCATTGAGTCCGGCCAAACGGGATTGGATCGACCGGCACTACTTTGGGCATGAGCCAATCGCTACAGCAGACTTTCCAGTTTCAGGATTCCTAGCTCACTCTGATCTAAGACTGTTGGCGGCAAACACAGATATTTCAAATTTTCTTATTGACGCGTATATAGATCTGCTCCGTGTTAGAGAGCTAAATTATAACACCTGCCAAACTTTGAAGCTCAACATGTATGCCTCTTTTGTTATCCCCTTCATGGTGAATAGCATGAAGGAGTTCACAGAATGGAGGAGGACGCGAGGGACAAGCAAGGGTGAATGGAGACCATCTGCAAACGTGCTTTCCTACTTGAACGCGGACTATCAATGTCACGCAGCTGAGGCGAACCTAATCATGCTACCTGCTCTTCATGCAAGCCACTTCTTCCTATTAGTTCTTTTTCCAGAGAATAAAGTGGTCCACATATACGATAGCCTAAGGGAAGACGGACCTGGTCGGCAGCTGGCGCAGGTGTACTCCACGTACATCAATGCGGTGGTTAGTTTATATTTCTTGACCTTCGCTCATTGTCTATTCTTCTTGTTATATAGGCTTGATAGCCTTTTTTATTGTTGGATGCAGACTACTATCATTCCACTAGCGTGCCGACATTTTAAGGGGGAAGCCATCACGAGCAAAACAATGATTGATCCTTGGACGGTCGTGACAATACAAAACCGACCAAAGCAATATAACAGTCATGATTGCGGGATTTACGTCCTCAAGTACATGGACTACATAGCTCGCTCGGATGTGCTCGAATATGATACGTGGTCTCGAAACGATGCCCTGACGTTTAGATATAGGATAGCCTGGGAGCTGAAAAAGGGTGTAGCTAGACGCCTTCCTTACCATTATCCTGATATGTAATAGACGTTCGTATGGATTATTATTACTATTGTTGTATTTTGGATATTAAGCTTTGAAAATTGAATTAGCCTTACTATTACTATTGGTGCATTTTGGACAAATGGGCTAACTAGCGTGCCCAAGGTGCAATGAGCAAAAAAAAAGTGACAAAAAAAACTACGTAATTTTTCGGAAGTTATGAATTGGGCCCTAAAGTGTGCCCGAACAGGGCCTTCGTAGGAAAACCCAAAAAATAATGTGTCTCGTTTTTTCCCGAAATTGATACAAATGGGCTAACTAGCGTGCCCAAGGTGCAATGAGCAAAAAAAAAGTGACAAAAAAACGACGTAATTTTTCGGAAGTTATGAATTGGGCCCCTAAAGTGTGCCCGAACAGGGCCTTCGTAGGAAAACCCAAAAAATAATGTGTCTCGTTTTTTCCCGAAATTGATACAAATGGGCTAACTAGCGTGCCCAAGGTGCAATGAGCAAAAAAAAAGTGACAAAAAAAACGACGTAATTTTTCGGAAGCTAACTAGCGTGCCAAGGTGCAATGAGCAAAAAAAAGTGACAAAAAACGACGTAATTTTTCGGAAGTTATGAATTGGGCCCTAAAGTGTGCCCGAACAGGACCTTCGTAGGAAAACCCAAAAAATAATGTGTCTCGTTTTTTCCCGAAATTGATACAAATGGGCTAACTAGCGTGCCCAAGGTGCAATGAGCAAAAAAAAAGTGACAAAAAAAACGACGTAATTTTTCGGAAGTTATGAATTGGGCCCCTAAAGTGTGCCCGAACAGGGCCTTCGTAGGAAAACCCAAAAAATAATGTGTCTCGTTTTTTCCCGAAATTGATACAAATGGGCTAACTAGCGTGCCAAAGGTGCAATGAGCAAAAAAAAAGTGACAAAAAAAACGATGTAATTTTTCGGAAGTTATGAATTGGGCCCCTAAAGTGTGCCCGAACAGAGCTTTCGTAGGAAAACCCAAAAAATAATGTGTCTCGTTTTTTCCCGAAATTGATACAAATGGGCTTACTAGCGTGCCAAAGGTGCAATGAGCAAAAAAAAGTGACAAAAAAAACTACGTTATTTTTTGGAAGTTATGATTCCACAAACCAAATCACAAATTTAATCATTATAAAAGTTCAATTTATACAACTGAACCATTAACCCTAACACTCATCATCATCATCGTCCTCTTCGACCATACTGCCAGGTTCGATACCTAACACTTTATAATGGTTTCTCTTGTCATGATCAATCATCTTATTACACAACGCACACTTTCGCAATTTTTTTTGACCCGTTGCTTCTTCAATCGGATTCTTCATGCGTATTGCTCGTTTTCGCCCTTTTGTTTGAGAAATAATCGGATCAAAAATGTCGTCCTCCTCACCTTGCAGGCTAGTGCCGTCAATGACTGGCTGTGAAGCTCGATTGAGCGGTCTGTCTCTTCTTTCCGGTAATGCCGCCCTAAACTGTGCAAGGTTAGCCTTATCCCGTGCGGCTGCTTCAACTTGATACCTGTACCCATCGAATGTTGACGCTGCATCCAATGATAAACCGTGCATGATGTTACAAAGGTGATTATATCGCAGCGTCTCAGATTGCTCGAAATCAACTGAAACATTGGGCACGTAAGGAATGTGACCGTGGACTCTATTGGCTTCCTTCGTCCACCGTTCCAAGATATACTGTGGAGGGATTTCATAAGCATTCTTGGCGCTAAAAACCCTTAACGCGTGTCGACAAAGTATACCTTTATGCTCAAACAGTTGACAGTTGCAATTAACCAACCCGGTGTCCTTACAAACTGCAACGGTAAAATGTCTTCTGCTCCTCGGAGCCGACGAAGAGCACGGATTGGCGAAATTCGTCACATTTGTCAACGCATAAACCTTGAGATCTCTGGTGGAATACTCATGCAACTTTGTCATGCTATATTGATTTGACTTTAGCAATTCCTCTTGAAACTGTCTAAACATTTCCTTTGTATAGACTTGAGCCGCATGAGCCTCCAAAGGTGAAAAGACTACTATGGCTCTTTCTTTGTAAACTGTAGCCGCGTCGGCTTCTCTCTCGAGGAAAAATTGCCTGTCAAGAGCTTTCTGCATCTCTAGTACGAACTCTTGTATACTAGAAGAATGGCCTACGTACCCATCAAAGAATGCATTCATACCTTCGCTTCTCGAGGTCGTAGTCATTCCGGCTGCAAAAAACTGCTTGGTGTAGGCACCGACCCACTGTGTCTTGATCTCATACAACGATTGTAACCATTCATGATTGTGCAAATAGTAGTCATCCATTAACTTGGCCCACCTCTCCTCGAACACGTCTACCGTCAATGATTTCTTCACACATGTATTAAAGTCAGTCTTGAATGTCGGATGGTTTGCATATACATTGTGAAGCCGTTCGGGATACTTGTTGCTTATGTGCCATGTGCACAGGCCATGGTGAGTATCTGGAAGGACCTTAGCGATTGCATTTTTCATTGCCAGATCTTGGTCGGTGATGATGGTCTTTGGAGGAACATGATACATTGCTTTAAGCCACGTTTCAAATAACCACGTAAATGACTCCTCCGTCTCATCCCTAAGCAGGGCAAAGCCAAACAAGATTGACTGATAGTGGTGGTTCACCCCGGTGAACGGAGCAAAAGGCATAGAGTACTTATTTGTGCGGTATGTGGTGTCAAACGTCACAACATCCCCAAAATTTTGGTAAGCAGCTCTAGAACGGGCATCCGCCCAAAATATAGTACTAATGCGGTTCTCATCATCCAGTTGGAGACTATAGAAAAAGCCAGAATTCTCACTCTGAAGGTGCCTAAAGATATCAAGTGTAGCTTGAGAATCACTCTTACCGAAAGACTCTCTCCTCTGAACACGAAGTTCATTTCGAAGGTCTACTTCGTTGAAACTCAACTTGTCAATCCCCCCAACCTGGCTTGAGAAAACCCCCATCATTCTAGAAGGTGGAATTTTAGCCTCGTCCATTGTAAATATCAGTTGTCTGTGTGCCGCGCTTATTTCTCGGTGTTGATGAATTTGACTAATCTTACTAGGGGTCATCAACTGATGATTATGGCTCAACTCCACTCCCGTCACAACCCAATGGCTTTCATTTCTCCGGTGTACTGCATACACATGGGCCTTGCAGCCGGTACCCGGAAATGTGTCCCGTTTTCTTTGTCTTGTTGGCCCTTCGTCACTGACCTGAACAACCGGGGGTACATACGGTGCTCCTCTATGACACTCAAATAGTCTTCCACAAATTTGATCTGTATTCGCCTGTTTTCTACTCGTCTTAATTCTAATACCGAAACCTATCGTTTTCGAATATGCTCTATAGTATGCTTCAACTTCGTCCAGTGTTTGAAAAACTTGACCCAAGTAAGGTGGATCAGAACCTTCACAAAAAGTATTTCCTCCAGTTGCATCCATATTGATACTGAAATCTAAAAAATAAAAATGTATATCATTCTCAACAAGTCATAGAATTAAATAAAATAAAAATTATTTCCTCCAGTTGTGTTACAATGTTCAATCACCAAAATACCCCCGGTAAGCGACAAATTTTCGAAATGCCCCCGGGGGTTTATTATCACCCTAACGCCCCAAACCAGCTTCAAAACAATCTTTCAGGTGTTTTACGTACACTTCTGGACTAAAAAGTCCTTTGAAAAACTTAACACCATAAAATTACCAAAATACCCCTCTCGCGTTCAGTAAAATTACCAAAATACCCCTCTCGGGTTGGCAATTTACCTAAATGCCCATTTGTATCAGAAAATCTCAAAAGTGCTTTGAAATGCTATTTTAAGCTTCCCGAATTCATTCTTTATCTAAAAAGTATTTTACGGACTTTTCTCCAAAAAATCCCGAATCGGTGTCCGGATCGAGCGCGTAAAAGCCCGTTCGGCCAAAAAATTAGCCAACGACTTCGGAATGGCCCGAATTCCTAGATCTTTTAAAAATAACTAGGCTCTCTTTTTTGTACTTTGGCAAAATCTAGCTCTAGTTATTTTTTATAAATTC